>JARHVA010008263.1:367500-395000 GCA_037957365.1 Torreya grandis | reverse complement strand
TACTATTCTCCCTTTCAAGCCCTGTTAAAAACTCAAGATGTATTGGAGTTAATTTCTCCACCCCTCATGCATGCAAGTAGTTACCTGTAGTTGAGCAATTAGTTAGTTTATATTCAGTTAGTTAACTAATAGCTAGAGATCAGTTAATTTAAGTAGTTAACAAATAGTTAGTTAAACTATTGGAGAAGCAATTTAGTATCAGTTAGCGTGGAGTTAATTTTAGTTTATTTTCAGCTATTTTTGGATGCAAAATCTATTTAAAGACACCTTGGGTGCAACATTGTAAGCAAGGAAAATTGAAGATCAATAAAATCTCTTTTTCAAGAAATTACTGTAGCAAATTGGGTTCAATTATTATTTTTTGAATGCTCTCTTTATTTCTACAAATTGGTATCATAGTCTGGGAAGAAAAGAAGCTAAGGAAGAGCGCAAAAAATAAGGAGAAGCACAGATTGGAGAAGTGCGCAGTTAGTAGAAGTGCATAATAGTCGCAGACACTAGAGTCCATAGAGACTGACATCAGCAACCAAACTGACGTCAGCCGACAACACTGACTGACATTGGCAGAGCCCACCGATGATGGCAATATTCTTGACTAACCTCGATAGAAAAACTGACGTTGGTGACTGTGTGCTAAAATAGTGAACTAGAATTTAGTCAGACATGGTAGCAAACAACAGTATTTCATAGCCTCAAATTCATGTTTTTAGTGGTAAGAATTATGATTTTTGGGCAATTAAGATGAGAACTTTATTTTGTGAACAAGATGTGTGGGATTTGGTAGAGATTGGTTTTGTAGAACCGCAGGATAATGTAGCCCATCTGGGATTAAATCAAGCACAAAAGGAAGAGCTTAAAGAGAATTAAAAAAAGATGCAAAAGCTTTGTTTCTAATCTAATAGGCATTGGATGAATCTATTTTTTCTAGAGTTGTAGTAGAAACGAGATCCAGAGAGGCATGGAAAATCTTGGAGACTACCTACAAAGGTAATACAAAGGTAAAAATTGCTAAATTGCAATCTCTTAGGAGAAGTTTTGAAAATTTGCAAATGAATGATTCAGATTCAATAGACCAGTTTATGGGTCAAGTTTTGAATATAGTGAATCAAATTAGATCTAATGGAGAAACTATCATGGATCAGAAAATTATAGAAAAAATACTCAGGATTTTACCCAGTAAATTTGATGCAATAGTTGTAGCTATTGAGGAAACCAAGGATTTAGAACAGTTATCTATAGATGAATTAATGGGTTCTTTGTTAACACATGAATCCAGAATGAATAGGAATAACACTTCTCTTGAGAATACTTTCAATTCACAGGTATCATTTGGCAAAGGAAGAGGAAGAGCAAGGTCAAACTTTAGAGGAAGAGGCAGAGGCAGATATGGAAGGAACAATCCAGATGAAGGTGAAAATAGTAATCAAAACTGCAATAGTAGAGGACATGGCAACAATCACTTCCAGCAAAGTTCACAGAGGTTTGATAAATCTAATATTGAATGTTATTAATACAACAAATATGGTCATTATGTAAGTGACTGCAGAAGTAAACAAGGATATGTGTACAAGTAGAATGCTAATTACACAAGTGAATCTAGTTCTAACCCAGGTGAATCTAGTTGTAATCTTGGAAGCTTATTTCTTACTTGTAATGTTACTCAAGAAAAAGCTAGAGATATTTGGTTCTTAGATAGTGGATACCATAATCATATGATAGGTAATAAATAATTTTTTGCTAGTCTTGATGATTCTGTAAAATCAGAAGTGAAATTAGGAAATGATATCATAGTAGATGTCATGGGTAAAGGTGTAATAAATGTTTTGGCAAAGAATGGTGAAAGAAGGTTTAAACATGATGTTTATTTTGTACTTGGTCTAAAACATAATCTTATGAGTATTGGATAGTTATTACAAAAAGGTTATAGAGTATCTTTTATGGATAATGTTTGCACAATACTGGACAAGTTTCCAAGTGACAGGTTGATAGGAAAAGTGGAGATGACCAAGAATCAGATGTTCCCTCTTCAAATTCAGTGCATCCAAGGAGAAGAGGAAGCCCACTTAAAAACCATGCATCTAGATCAATCATGGCTATGGCACTTAAGGTATGTACATCTACATTTTGGAGGTTTAAATTTGTTATAGAATAAAAATATGGTGAAGGGATTACCACCAATAGAATAGTCAGGAAGTTAATGTGACAGTTGTATTCTAGCAAAACAACATAGAGAGAGCTTTCCAGTAGGAGCCTCATATAGAGCAAAGGTAATATTAGAGCTATTCCATAGTGATTTATGTGGACCAATGCAAACTAAATCATTTGGAGGTAGTACTTATATTCTAACATTCATTGATGACTTTAGCAGAAAGACTTGGATATACTTTCTCAAAAATAAGTCTGAAGCCTTTGGAAAATTTAAAGAATTCAAGGCAATGGTTGAAAATCAGAGTGGCCGCTATATCAAGGTACTTAGATCAAATATAGGAGGTGAATATATGTCTAATCAATTTCAATATTTTTGCAAATATCATGGCATCAAAAGGCAATTGACTACATGGTACACACCACAACAGAATGGTGTAGCAGAAAGAAAGAATAGAACAATCATGGAAATGGCAAGAAGCATGTTGAAAGCCAAACACTTGCCAAATTAATATTGGGAAAAAGTGGTAGCATGTGCAGTGTATATTTTGAATAGAATCCCAACAAAGAGTGTCAGAGATCGAATTCCACAAGAAGCGTGGAGTGGTAAGAAATATAATTTACATCATTTCAGAATTTTTGGTTATGTTGCATATTCTCTTATACCATCTAAATTGAGAATAAAGCTTGATGATAGAGGTGAGAAATGAATTTTTATTGGCTATTCTAAAGAATCAAAGGCTTATAAGCTGTATAACTATATTTCAAAGCAAGTGATTATTAGCAGAGATGTTGAATTTAAGGAAGAAGAAGCATGGGATGGTAGCACCATCACCATTGGAGCACCAATTCCACAAATTGAAGAAGAAGTATCTGAAGAACAAAATTTGCAAGGAAATAAATTCTCTCCATAAGTAAGAGAAAGCACTCCAATAAGAACACCTAGGAGGTTTGAACAAGGTGAATCATCTAGTCATGCATGTCACCCTACTCCAAATTCACAAGTAAGTGATGAATCAGATCAAACTCTTGCTACTTTAAGATCAAGATTGAAAGGTAAGAATATGAGAAATTTGAATGAGATTTATAATCAAGAATAAGAGAAATTAGATTTGGTTTCAAATTTTGCTCTTTTCACTCATGATCCTATGTATTATGAAGAAGCGGTTAATGAGGAACATTGGATAAAATCAATGGATGAAGAGATGAATGCCATTGAAAGAAATCAAACATGGGATCTAACTATTTTACCTAAAGGTAAGGATGTGTTAAGGAGATTTAAGATGCTGAATTGTAAACCAACACCTATACCAGTTGCTATAGGGACCAAACTTAGAAAAGAAGACCAAGGGTCTAATGTTGATTCTACAACATTCAAAAGACTAGTTGGCAGTTTGATGTATCTTATAGCTGCAAGACCAGATATCAGTTATGGGATTAGTTTAATCTCAAGATTCATGGAGTCACCAAAAGACTCACATTGGCAAGTTGGAAAAAAGATATTGAGATATGTGGTAGGACCTATAGAATATGGAATTTTATATTCCACAACTAACAATTTTAGTTTGATTGGTTTTACAGATAGTGATTTTTTAGGTAGCATTGATGATAGGAAGATTACTTTTACACATGCCTTTCTTTTAGGCATAGGTGTGGTCACATTGGCATCCAAAAAGCATCCTATAGTGACACTTTCATCAGCTGAAGCAGAGTATGTAGCAACCACATCAGCAGCATGTCAAGGAACTTGGATGAGAAGAATATTGAAATATTTATTACAAGCACAGAAGGAGTCAACACCAATATTCTATGATAACAAATCAACAATTGCATTATCAAAAAATCATGTGTTTCACAAGAGGAGCAAGCACATTGATACAACATTTCACTTTATTAGAGAGTTAGTGAACAATGGAGAAATCCATTTGGACTTTTACAGATCTGAAGATCAACTGGCAGATATATTTACAAAGGCATTAGCAAAGGAGACCTTTGATTATTTGAAACAAAATTTAGGCAATGTAAATGCTAAAGTTGTAAGTGGTAGAAATTA
The DNA here is from genome assembly GCA_037957365.1 of Torreya grandis. Taxonomy (NCBI): domain Eukaryota; kingdom Viridiplantae; phylum Streptophyta; class Pinopsida; order Cupressales; family Taxaceae; genus Torreya; species Torreya grandis. Next base: position 390,802 of record JARHVA010008263.1, on the reverse strand, counting down.
AGGGGGAGTGTTAGAAACTCAAGATGTATTGGAATTAATTTCTCCACCCCTCATGCATGCAAGAAGTTAGCTTTAGTTGAGAAATCAGTTAGTTTACATTCAGTTAGTTTAAGTAGTTAACAAACAGTTAGTTAAACTGTTGGAGAAGCAATTTAGTCTCAGTTAGCATGGAGTTAATTTTAGTTTATTTTTAGCTATTTTTGGATTCAAAATCTATTTAAAGATGCCTTGGGCGCAACATTGTAAACAAGGAAAATTGAAGATCAATAAAATCTCTTTTTCAAGAAATTGTTGTAGCAAATTGGGTTCAGTTCTTGTTTTTTACATGCTCTCTTTGTTTCTACAAGCCCAAGGTCATCCTAGCCAGGATAGTCTTAGGTTGCTTCCATCTCTCCCACATCATCCCTGACAATGAAGCCCCATCTCGAAGAAAAGTTCAAAATCTTTTAAGAGGTATTTAAAAGTTTGGAAAGCTTAAGAAGGCCCTCCAATCCTCCATAGATGTTTTTGGTTGAAACAACATGACCCAAAGCAATGTCATTGAAAATAGACTGAGGTGCTCTGTTAACCATGGAAAAATAGGATATGTCTCCCAAACTCCCAATAGGATCATAACTGTTGAAGGAACATCTGTCAAGGAACATTGAACCAGATCCAATTAAAGATCGAAAACATTTCTCAAGTTTGAATCATCTCCTTTATCATCCTCATCGCCCATGTCCTCTCCCAAATATGAAATCTTCCCTCTGCTCCTATTTCTGCTCTTCACATCTTTGACAATTTTCATTTTTTATAAACATAATTAAATGTTGAATTTAATAACAATCATTAAATTATATACAGTTTTAAAAAAAAATTCCTGCTAAATTGGATCCTTTTTTGTGTATGTTTTTACTTAATTTTTCAAATTTTATGCATGCTTAAGAAAAAGGATATTAGTATTAAAAAAAAAAACTAACCTAACCTATGCTCCTCCCTCAACTTTGCAAAACAACTCTCCATAATTTTGACTCACAAAGACTTGAACCCTTGACTTCCAATGTCAAAACCAAACAATCAAATCATAATAATAGTAAAAAAAAAATTGTATGCAAACAAAAATTAGAGATGGTGAATGGACTAGGAAGTATTGTTTAGGCAGATCGCCGACATAGACAGACTGTCTTTAGTCACAATTATATTTTCTTGAAGCGTTCCCTCTTATGTATTGGGTTTGTTCATATATTGTTGGAGTCTTGGGTATATGCGATAAAGAATTAGGTGTATAAATATTAGTTGAGCACTTCTATATTTTAATACCTAGAAAATGTGTGGATCTTTGTATTTAGGATATGTTTATAATACATTTGTTCTTTTATATTTCTTTTACTGAATAATGTGTTTTAAGCAAAGGGAATATAATTCACAAGAGTCACATGTATATAAATTATTCAATAATATCATATTTGTTTTAATTATGTAAGTAGGTGTATATTTATTAGAGTGAACTTTGTCTTCCATAATCAATAGTCAATAGTCTATATTTTTATTTATAAGTCTAGTCAGGTTCTCTTTCTTGCGATGCATGTTGGGTATTAGTTCCTCTGTGTTTCAGTATTAGCTATAATTATTGTTGATTATGTTTCTATGGAATATATTATCAAATATGTTACTCATGTTTTTTTTCTCAATTTTATTATACATTTAAGATATAGAGGTTGATCCATGCATTTTATATATATATATATATATATATATATATATATATATATATATATATATATATATATATATATATATATATATATATATATATAATTTTGGATTCAAATGATACATATTTACATTTAAAAATTATTTGTTTGATTTCCTTATATTATAATAATTTAGTTTTGTTTAAATATATATTTTATACCATTTAATTTAACTTATCATTTTACTAATGTGAAAGCCATGATATTTCTATGGAAAATAAATTAGTTTATCATTTACTTTGTATATATTTTAATCTTTATTATATTATTTCTAATTATATTATATCTAATCACCACTTAGTTTTCAGTACCATAATTAACACTTACCATGATCTTTAAAGATAACCAAAACATTATGATTACATATTGTTAAAAAAAAATTAACTATTTATTTATATTAATTATTACATGTATTTCTACAAAATAAAATAATAATAGTTTATTTTATGTAATAAATTTAATCTTCAAGTTTACTTGAAAGAATCATTTTAATGTTCTCAACATATAAATAATTCCTTTTTTGGGTGACATATTTGATGATAATAAATGCCTAACAATAATAACTATGATGATATTACTTACCTTACTTATGAAGTGAAAATAATATTATATTGATAATATTATATAGTTGTAGTTTTGTAGGTTTGATGTTTTTGAAATAACATAAAAGTATATCATTTGATGCTATGAATATTATTTGAGATTCTAAATTTATGTTTTATTTCTCTCGCATGGTTCCATCTAAAATATAGCTTATACACATTACTTTTGTTATCATATTGTTGATATTAGTAATGAATGAAAATTAATATTATGTTTTTCCACCTCAAAAATTGAGCAATATATGCGCCACACCCCATTTTATTCATTATCACGTGTATTGTAATAGTTTTGGTTAATAATCATCAATACTTTGTTTCCATCAAGGGTATTGACACAATTTATTGATTGATTTTTTTGATTGTGTGCATTTATTTTGATCTTAATGGTCATGATGAACTATTGGACTAAGCACCTTCTTTGCATTATATAATGATATTATTTTTTTATTTTATTTTTATAATATTATTTGATAGTAAGATATAATCTTGTTAATATTTTCATATTTATATATCGATTATATTTATTGCTCATCATATTATAAGTAGTGTTCAACATTCATGATTATAGATATGGATTATTCTTGGTATTGGTTGACTATATTATAAATTGTACTATTTCTCTCCCCCCTCTTCTTTTCTTTATCTCACTTATTATTTGTATATAACTAGTGTATAGTCATATCTATTGATGTTTGATATATTGATGAACTGACATGAGCTTAGGTGGATGTGTTATGATCAGTCTACTTAGTTACATTGTTCATAGTTATACGGAATATATATATTGATTATTGATAAACATGAGATATCTTATTATGTTATCTAACCTATTATGTACTAACCATGTGATCCTCTAAGTTGTCTATAGATTATTCACGTAATACTATCCTAGTAGATTACATTATAAAATCTACATGCATTATTATTTTCCCTCTTAATGACATGTATGTATGTTGACATTTGGTTTATTAGTTTAAGGCTTGGGAGTAACCAACTACCCAAAGTGTTATAATGGTTTTTGTATGAGCTAGAAGATGGTAAATGGATATGTGGACATCACTGAATCTTCTTCTATGTTCCTCAAAAATATATATGCATATTATCATTATTTCAATATTTAAATATTCATCTAAGTATATGGGTATCCTAATTTGTATATGAGAATGATTTATTCTCTACTAGGAAAGCACTATGCTATGATTTGTATTTCTTACTTTAACATACTAAAGCCCTTATTGAATATTTTTCTAGGGTTACAAGTAAAATAAATGTTTTTCAATAGAATATGGGTATCTTACTATGAGTTGTATTTACTATTATCAATTATTTATATTGTTGCCTTTCTTATTTTCAATTAGTTTTATAAATATCTTGTTGAATACCATGCTAGAGTCACAAGTAAAAAAAATGTTTTCCTTAAGAATATAGGTATCTTGGTATGAGTCATATTCTATATTTACCTTCTATATATGATCTTTCCCAAAACATGTCATTATTATGATTTTTAGATGGGTATCTTGATTAAATAAACACACACACACACACACACACACACACACACACACACACACACACACACACACACACACACACACACACACACACACACAGAAAAAGAAAAATATTTAATATATTATATCTCATGTGAGTTTATTTAGAAGTGAAATGAGTGTGCATGTGATAGGGGTTTAAATGACATATGTTTAAGGATATAAAATGGGGATAATAAGTTTATTATTAATGTAACATTGATTTCTTTTATACTTTTCTTATTCGATTTATCTTAGTGTTAGTGTTTAAATTTTTTAATATGTACCTTGAACATATTGTGTTTCATGAAATAATCTCCCTGATTTATTAATATCTAGTAATACATAGAAAATGTTATCTTTATCTTGACATTTAAATACATTATTATTCATAGGTAAATGAATCTTTACAAAACCATCTTTATATGCAATTTTTTTTGATATGATAGAATATACAATTTTCAAAAAAGTTAATTGAAAAATACTTACTCTCCCATTGACAACAAATGAGGTGGTATTTTTATGGTGATCTCTGATCCATTACACTAGTTTCTTTAACCAAGAAGTTGGATTCTCTATAAAACTCCTAGGGAGAAGAGAAGTTGTGATATAAGGAGAGACACATTATATATCTTTAGCATGCTTGTAAAAATAAAATCGTATATCACACCAAATTTTCTGAATGATCATGTGGATTTAAATACTTTTTATTAGTGTTGAATTAAATAATCACCATTTCTCTTCAAATAGGGTTGGTAGTTATACTTTATTTTCACCCATAGATTTGATATACTTTTTTCCTTTATTACATTTACTTTGATCTTGGTCATCGTGATGAACTATTATGATAAGGCCCCTCTTTACGTGTTCATTTAGAAGATTCTATATGATTATCTTTTTACTATACTATTTGACATTGAAAATTAGTTATATTAATCTTGATATATCTACATATTCATTATAATCATTGATTAGATTATAACTATAAACTTAAAGAAATCATACCTATAGACACATATTTTATTTGGTATTGGTTAATCATGTTATAGTTGTATTATCTTTCTCCCTCTCCTTCTCTCTTTCATTAATTTGATATGATTTTGATATAATCATAACTATAAAAGTCAATGATATATTAATGAATTGGCATGAAATTATGTTAATTTGATATGATCACCTTAAAAATTATTATTCATAGTCCTATGAACATGAACATGATAATTGATGAGCATCAGAGTTATCTTAATGAATTATCTAATAGAATATAGACTAACCATGTCAAATATTGAGTTGGTTCAAGATTATTCATGTAGGACTACCATTATAGATTACACTATCGAATCCACATGTTATTAGTAACTACTCTAATTACCTATATGGATACTAACATTAGATTTTCTAATAATATTCTTTTGAGTATCCAATTTCCTAAAGGTGATAGAGTGGTTACCATAAAATCAAGAGGAGGATGTGTGGCTATGGTACCTTTGTCAAATCTCTTCTCACATTATTAAAAAAATGGTATACGTATTTTTAATGCATTAATATAAAAACATGCATCCAACAAAAGAGTATCTTCCATAGGATATGTTTATAATTTTCTTATCACATTACTCCAAGACGTTTGAATATAGAATATTGTAGAAAAACACTAAGATTAGGTGAGATAAAGATTAACACAACAAAAATTGCATCCAAAACTTCATTAATAGATTAGCTAAAAATTATAAAGGAGTTATATTATAGAGTGAGATATTAGGTCATCAAAAAGGTAACAACTCCACGTAGTATTAGAAAATACATTAAGTGTATTTTCCTTAATGACCTTAATAACCGTAAGAATGATGACTAACAATCATATAGGTAAAATTAAAAGAGGGAAAAATCCTAAAAAATACTCCCCCTAAAGTCTAGCTTAAGTAGGTATAAAAATTGGATCCCATAAATAAAGTCTAATGAGGCACCCAAGTACAATGCAACCCACATAAAATTGATAAAAAGATAAAACCCATAAGATAAAACTCATCCCCAAAAATAGAAAAAAGAAGAGAATAAGTCTACAAATACACACTAGATTCTATAATTTCATTTAGCCATATAGTATACTATAATAATATGGTTCCCAGTAGTGATTTTAGATTAGAAGTAGATGAATTGAAAGTGGATCACCATAGAATAGTGAATGTGTCCACCAAGTGTCTGATGGATTTTTAACTACATTGTGATTCCTATACAAGGAAATGATCTCCTCAAGCAAGTTAATAGGGCCAAATACTTTATTGAATTATATTTCAATGAGATTAGATTTAATTAAGGACTCTTAAATGCCTTAAAATTATGGGATAGACTATCTAATGTCAAATATGTCATGGATTAATATGCATGTTCCCTATAATGTCTGAAGTAGACCAAGGGTAGGTTGATCAAGGAATAACTCAATAATGTAAAAGAGGTGTCAAGGATATGGTGAAGGTGTGTCCCCATCATTATTGTATTCATTTATATTATAAGAATAGTCCATTAATATCAATAGTATATTTAGGCTTAGAAATGTCATCAATTTTAGGTTAGTTTGAAGAAGAGGAACCTGAAGGAGAACCAGGATAAATGTGTGATAAAATATATATTTAGATCTAATGATTGACCATTACCTCTTCTAATATAATATTTATGTGAAATTGTAAAACAAACACTAAATATGGAGAGAACTCAACTTGCATACCCAGACCAACGTGAGTGATATGTTAAGTAGATAGGAAATTAGTAGAAAACGAGGGAACAATTAGAACATTACTAAATGTTCCACCAATTAGTTCAACAAACCCTCTCCCTAAAATATAATTATAAGTGTCATCACCCAATTGTGTGGAGTACATGTCACATGGTAATAAACTCTATGTGTTAAGAGGCCATGTGAGGTGAAATGACAAAATCAATGTACCATGTAAGGTTAGAAGAACAAATTAAAGTTGGACCCTAGACATTACTTTCCTCTTACCACTATATTTTTTTTATTTTTATTTAATATTATAATTTTACTTGATGGGTTGATGAAATATAAGTGATAGAATCAGGGAAATTGATATTGTATTTCTCGAACATGTAATTCAGTTGGTCAACCTAATTCTTAAAACATTAGATTTCATCATGTTATCCTAAATAAAACTAAAATTTGATCCAATATTTTTTAGGATTAACACTAAAATAAGGGGTATTATGTTTTTATTTGTATGTGAGACGATACACATCCTTCTCATGATCCTTTTTTTAATATTTCTTCTATCTATTATTTGAATCCTTCTCTTTATTAGTAAAAGGTACATAATATTATGAGGACTTAAATATGCCCAATTACATAAACTTATCTTGATCTTGAGTTAATTTTGAAATAAATGTATATAAATAAGGCATCTTATATATATTACCAAAAACAATTTTTACGACATGAAATTAGATACAAACTTAAAATATTCTAGACCTAGTTTTAAGAGTATAGATAAAATAAGTTTATGATATATATTATGTATTTCACATTATTTTAATTATAACATCAGAGATTTAAAATTAATGAATAAATATTGTAGTATGTCAATGTCAACCGAGCTATAACTCAAGATCTCATGCTAGCTCATGACCTCTCTTCACATCCCTTTCTAGAAGTAATTTTTCCAGTGTGGTCCATGCTTCACGTATTTTTTTAAACAAGTAAATGTTAAATTATAAGTCATGAGAAATAGATAAAATAATATAAAAATGTGTCTGATCATATCTATTAAACCATTTTTTTATCCTACTACATGTTTAGTTTTCTCATTCATATTTATCTTATAGAAGCCTAGATATCTTTGATCAAGTAGCACATTTATTTTCCATTTGTGAGAATTGAATGCCATAAGAGGTGGAAATCACCAAAAATCCATTATATAAAAAAATAGGTTGTTACAAAGATAAAATAAGAAATGTATAAAATAAAATTTTACAACAATACATACTACACCTTTATAACTCTCAGAGTGATCCTCCCAAGTTTAAAATACAAGCACATTCATATAGACAACATCCACAATTGAGGATGTGTTCTGAGTAAATTTTGCATATGTATGAAATAATATAAATTAAATCAATATTAGATGATAATACATACAAGAGTGTAAAAATTTTGGTTTGAAATGAGATTTAGTGGTCTTTATATTACCTCAAATGCGTAGATCATAAAAAAACACTATTGAAGAAGATGACACTCATATCAAAGATACCAATAAAATTTTATAACTATTTTAAAATAACTTATTGTATCAAAAAATTATGTGGAAATAGTGGTAACAAACATTTTTATCAACTTCCCCATATAAACATGAGGCCCGATGAAGTAAATTTTTAAAAAATAAAAAATTAAAAAAATTAAAAAATTAAATTAAATTAAATCGAATTCCTCACAAAAAAACTTAAGATTCTTTGGAGTAAAAGTTATAAACTTTTGGTTTGGAAGTGAACAAGGGATTAAATCCTTTATTACTAAGGGACAAGGGATAATATAATTTTACTTATAATCATATAAGTAGATGCAAAAGTGGTAAAAATCCAACACTAACATTTTCATATATAATATGGGTACCTTTCTTTGATTTTTGAATTCCACTTCTAGAATGTTTAATACATATTCAAAGACCATGATGGAAGTAAAATAGATGTTTCCTCTAGTTTAAATATATATTAATAAGAATATAATTCATTTTTTACTTACTATATATGATGATATGATAATAAAATAATTATTATGTTTGGTGAATGTTTATCTTTGATTTAGTTCTCTTATTAAAATATATACATCGTGGACCAAGTAACCTTATATTGGGTCATAAGATGGTATGACTTTAATTTTAACATGTTTATTTGACTATTATACCTAATATAATATCATGTTCCATGAGTATGTAGTGGATAAGTGTTAAGAGTAGAAGAGGGGACAAGAGGTTGACCATTAGCATTACACCTATCATAAACTTTTAGAAATGAATAATCTTATCATGTTTTATACCACACACATACAATAAATTTGACCACATTATGGTTTCTAATTAATTATCCTTAATTTATTAAACCTTATAATGTGTACCAAATAGTATTTTGAGTAAGACATATCCTTGTAACACTGCTAATATGAAAATTATGCCTTATGAACCCTGTTCTACTGACAGTTTCTCTAATTCTATTGAATTTATATATAATGATATATGATTTATTTATAATTTAAGTCTTGCATATGTTTAAAATACTTATCAAGGATATACTATACATCTTTGTTATTGAAAGACTCACATTCACCTTCTCACTATTCCTAAGTGTTTATCTTATTGTCTAACCCTAATAGTTATAATGACCCAAATATAAAACACTTTATGGAAACATTAAACCTGATACATATTATTCATTATCAATTTTATATACTCAATAATATCATAGCCTATCATACACTTATATCAAACATGGGGAAATTTCTATTGATGCAAGTGTATAGATTTTTGTCAAATATCCATTCCTCAAATGCCATCTAATTTTCATATATTCTAAATCCTACTTGTCAACCTATTTGTTTTATTTAACCTTTCCATGATATTCTTAAAAAGGTGTGGTATAAATAAAAATCTAATCCCACACACTTTTCATCTTAAAAATGCCATGTAATCACTTATTTAATCTCAATATGTAAATTACATAAATGAGTTATTTATCCATATTCATCATGATTTTCATAATAATTCATAGGATCAATCATATTTTGGGATTGAGGAACTCGATGAATATCCCATGATAAATATTTATCAAGTTAAATATAGGTGATTTATTTATATCTTACTCTTGGTTAGACTTTGGATACACATAATGTAATTTTGCACATGTACATTACATTTATGTGTTAAATTATTACATGATTGGACATTATGCACAATTTATGCCAATGAGGAGCCTTTCATATTTTACAAAATGATAAATTTTGACATGGAATAAATTCCTAAACTAGTATCAAGAAAATAATATATTTCACTTTAATGTGTACCAAATTATGAGATGGGAGAATCAATAAAAATAACTCATTCACTTAGAGATAATCATAATTCACTAACCACTAATGTTCACATGGATGCACATCAAGAATGAGAAACATCACCATAAGAAATGATAATATCAAAATAATAAGAAGATCAAACATTTGATCTTCCTTTATTTTTTAAAACTGATAAATAAAATAAAAGCATCATATTATATTTGTAATGATGATGATATACCTCATGATTTAGATTATGAATACTTTAAAACACTGAACTTTTATCCACTAGATCATATTTTGCATAACCTACTCACACATAGAGGTCATAGTACATTTTGTAGACCAATATTTCACCTTGAGAGAGGGTATTCAAGATTATCCCATATTTTTACAATGTGAGATTACCGCTTGGCCTGTGGGTTACTGGTAATACAAGTAAGCCTCTAGGTTAAAGGGCTAAATTCCTTGATTTATCTCTTAATCTCACTCATTACACTAGACCAATCACTTGAGGGTGAAAGTGGATGAAGGAAAGAGAATGTATAAGTATACTCATGAGATGATATACCAAAATATTAGTCCACACACACACTTTCATATGAACTAAGAATGAAGAATACCAAAACTAACCTCAACTCAATGGCCTTCTAGAATTAATATATCTCATAAAGGTAGATTGTTGTGAACATCTAATGGTGGGAGAAAATAAGGTCATAAAATAGACACTACTGGTCCCTCTCAAACTTTAAGATACACTCAATAAACATATACATTTTATAATACATGTTAGAAGAGATATCCATCACACAAGACATGTAAGAGTAGCATGGAAGCAAGGTTAGCATATTAATCACTTAACATCCAAGTAGACAAAATAAACCACTTAGAAAAGATATTTAGAGATGAAATCAACATCATATGTCTTATCCATAATCAAAACAAGGTCGAAAATTAGCAAGGCCTAGCCATACTAGTTGTGTCCACCATATAATTGCTTAAATGGTTTGCATATATAGGCATAAGATAAGATAGACAAGAAGTGAATCTCAAAGGTCAAAATAATAGGTGTAAAACATTTGAGACCACTTAAAATTCAATTAAATTAATTGGAAAATAAGTCAATAATAATTTATAAACATTTATCAATCTCAAACAAAGCACCTTCCCCAAGTTGGCATAGACTTATAATTGCTTTGCTTTGAAACTGCCTTCATGATTGTGAGGAATGATCTTTAGTGTCTAAAAATATTATAATAAGTATTAAAACATATGGTATTTCATGAGAAGGTATCAAATAGTTTAGTTCATATATTTTATGCATCCCTAACTATGGATTCATCCTTATCACCTATCATTCACTACCTATAATCATTCATCACTAGTCTTTTGGGTGAACTTTCACATGTGTCACCTTAGTAGCTTGCATTTGTCCATGAATATTAATTTTAAAGGATTTAGGACACTATTTGTGACCTCTTTACATTCCAATCCATCATGTACACCTAAAAATTTTCTTAGTCTCCTAGATCACTATCTCACTAGGCAGTCACATTGTCTTCACTCTATTATAGTCTGATTATTTTCCATGAATGGTCTCGTAGAGATTTTTTTAATTCTCAATTATGGTGTGAATTAATTTTTATAAGATCTAGAAACACCTTAAATACCTCTCATAATGGTTATTACTTGTCTAATTTTCTCTACACCTATAAAATAACTCAAATCTTATAATAAATTCATAAATAACCTTGTTTGTATAGATGAAGGTACAACCAAATTATATGTCATGGACCATAGGATAGATAAAAACATTTATAAGGAAATTTCATGGTTTTTTAACCCCTTTTTAATTAATTACTATCCATATTTTTACCATCATGTTTAAACTAGGGTTTTGAGAGGATTTTAGAAGGTTTCAACTGTTAAGGATTATTCATAAAATCCTAATGTCCAACCATAGAAACAATTTCAAAATTTTGAGTTATAATAAATCCTATAACTCTCTACAACTATTTGAGGTCTCATGCACAAGGTTTGCATAAATTTTAGCATATAAACTTTGCATCTCGATATATATACATATTTATTATATTCATTGATTAGATTATAATTATAAAATTCAAGAAATCATACCTATAGACACATTTTATTTGGTATTGGTTAATCATGTTATAGTTGTATTATCTTTCTCTCTCTCCTTGTATCTTTCATTAATTTGATATGATTTGGATATAATCAGAACCATCAAAGTCAATGATATATTATTTAATGGGCACAAAATTATGTGAATGTGATATGATTACCTTAAAAATTATTATTCATAGTCCTATGAACATGAACATGATAATTGCTCAGCATCAGAGTTATCTTAATGATTTATCTAATAGAATATAGACTAACCAAGTGATATATTGACTTGGTTCAATATTATTCATGTAGGAATACCATAATAGATTACACTATCAAATCCACATGTTATTAGTCACTACTCTAATTACCTATATGGATAATAACATTAGGTTTTCTAATAATATTCTTGTGAGTATCCAATGTCCTGAAGGTGATAGAGTGGTTATAATAAGATCAAGAGGAGGATGTGTGTCTATGTACCTTTTTCAACTCTCTTCTCACATTATTAAAAAATTGGTATAAATATTTTCAATGCTTTAATATAAAAACATGCATCCAATGAAAGAGTATCTTACATAGGATATGTTTAGAATTTTCTTATCACATTAATTCAAGATATTTGAATATATAATATTGTATAAAAACACTATGATTAGGTAAGATAAAGATTAAAATTATATAGTGAGATATTAGGTCATCAAAAAGGTAACAACTCAACGTATTATTTGAAAATACATTAAGTGTATTTTTCCTAATGACCTTAACAACCATAAGCATGATGAATAAAAATCATATAGGTAAAATTAAAAGAGGGAAAATTCCTAAAATAATACTCCCCCTAAAGTCTAGCTTAAGTAGATATAAGAATTGGATCCCATAAATAATGTCTGATGAGGCATCCAAGTACAATGCAACTCACATAAAATTGATAAAAATATAAAAGCCCATAAGATAAAACCCATCCCATAAAAGAGAAAAAAGAAGAGAATAAGTCTACAAATACACACTAGAGTCTATGATTTAATTTATCTATATATTATACTATAATAATATAGTTACCAGTAGTGATTTTAGATCAGAAGTAGATGAATTGAAAGTGGATCACCATAGAATAGTGAATGTGTCCACCAAGTGTCTGATGGATTTTTAACCACATTGTGATTCCTATAAAAGGAAATGATCTCCTCAAGCAAGTTAATAGGGATAAATACTTTATTCAATTATATTTCAATGTGATTAGATTTAAATAAGGACTCTTAAATGCCTTAAAATTATGGGATAGACTTTCTAATGTCTAATATGACATGGATCAATATGCATGTTCCCTATAATGTTTGAAGTAGACGAGGGGTAGCTTGATCAAGGAATAACTCAATAATATCAAAGAGGTGACAAGGATATGGTGAAGGCATGTCCCCATCACTATTGTATTTGTTTATATTATTAGAATAGTCCATCAATATCAAAAGTATATTCAGGCTTAGAAATGTCATCAAGTTCAAGTTAGTTTGAAGAAGAGGAACCTGAAGGAGAACCAGGATAAAAGATTGAGAAATGATATAGTTGTATATAATGATTGACCATTCCCTCTTAGAATGTAATATTTAGGTGAAATTGTATAACATACACTAAATATGGCATGAACTCAACTTGCATATCCAGACCAACATGAGTGATATGTTATGTAGATAGGAAATTAGTTGAAAGTGAGAGAACACTTAGAACATTATTGAATTTTTCACCACTTATTTCAACAAACCCTCTCCATAAAACATCATTATAATTTTCATCACCCAATTTTTTAGAGTACATGACACATGGCCATAAGGAACTAAACTCTATGTGTTAAGAGGCCATGTGAGGTGAAAAACAAAATCAATGTACTATGTAAAGTTAGAGGAACAAATTCAAGTAGGACCTTGAACTTTACTTTCCTCTTACCATTATATTTTTTATTTTTATTTAATATTGTAATTTTCCTTTATGGTTTGATGAAATATAAGTGATAGAATCAGGGAAACTGATATTGTATTTCTCAAACATGTAAGTTAGTTGGTCAACCTAATTCTTAAAACATTGGATTTCATCATGTTATCTTAAATAAAAACAACATTTGATCCAATATTTTTTAGGTTTAACACTAAAATAAGAGGTCTTATGTTTTTATTTGTAGGTGGGACTATATACATCCTTCTCATGATCCTTTTTGTAATATTTCTTCTATCTATTATTTGAATCCTTCTCTTTATTAGTAAAAGGTGCATGCTATTATGAGGACTTAAATGTGACCAATTACATAAAATTATCTTTATCTTGAGTTAATTTGGAAATAAATTTATATAAATAAGGAATCTTATATATATCACCAAAAACAATTTTTATGATAGGGAATTAGATACAAACTTAAAATATTCTAGACCTAGTCTGAAGAGTATAGAAAAAATAAGTTGATGATATTTATTATGTACTCCACATTATTTTAATTACAACACCAGATATTTAAAATTAATGAATAAATATTTTAGTATGTCAAAGTCACCCAAGCTCTAAATCATGATCTCACTCAATTTCATGACCTCTCTCCACATCTTTTTTCAAAAATAATTTTTCCAGTGTGTTCCATACTTCACGTAGTTTCTTACAAAATTAATTGTTAAAATATAAGTCATGAGAAATAGATAAAATAAAATAGAAATGTGCCTAATAATATCTATTAAACCATTTTTTTTAATCTACTACAAGTTTAGTTTTCTCATTCATATTTATCCTATAGAACCCTGGCTATCTTTGATCAAGTAGCACCTTTATTTTCCATTTGTGATAATTGAATGCCATAAGAGGTGGAAAAGACCAAAAATCCATGATATAAAAAAAGAGGTTGTTACAAAGATAAAATAAGAAATTTATAAAATAAAAGTGTACAACAATACATATTACACCTTTATAAATATCAGAGTGATCATCCCTTAAAGTTGAAAATACAAGCACATTCATATAGACAACATGCACAATTGAGAATGTGTCCTGAGTAATTTATGCATATGTATGAAATAACATAAACTAAATAAATATTAGATGATAATACATAAAAGAGTGTATAAATTTTGGTTTAAAATGAGATGTAGTGGACTTAATATTACCTTTAATGCGTAGATCATAAAAAGGCACTTTTGAAGAAGATGACACCCATATCAAAGATACCAATAAAATTTTATAACTATTTTAAAATATCTTATTGAATGAAAAAATTATGTGGAAATAGTGGTAAAAATTATTTTTATCAACTTACCCAAATAAACATGAGGCCAGATGAAGTAAAATTTAAAAAAGAATTGAATCAATTTCCTCACAAAAAAACATAAGGCTCTTTGGAGTAAAAGTTAGAAACTTTGGGTTGGAAGTGAAAAAGGGATTAACTTCCTTGTTACTAATGGATAATGTATAGTATAATTTTACTTAAAATCATATAAGTAGATGCAAAAGTGGTAAAAATCCAACACTAACATTTTCATATATAATATGGGTACCTTTCTTCGATAATTGAATCCCACTTCTAGAATGTTTAATACGTATTCAAAGACCATGATGGAAGTAAAATAGATGTTTCCTATAGTTTAAATATATATTAATAAGAATATAATTCATTTTTTACTTACTATATATGATGATATGATAATAAAATAATTATTATGTTTGGTGAATGTTTATCTTTGATTTAGTTCTCTTATCAAAATATATACATCATGGACCAAGTAACCTTATATTGGGTCATAAGATGGTATGAATTTATTTTTAACATGTTTATTTCACTATTATACTAAATATAATATCATGTTCCATGAGTATGGAGTGGATAAGTGTTAAGATTTGAAGAAGGGACAAAAGGTTGACCACTAACATTACCCCTATCATAAACTTTTAGAAATGATTAATCTTATTGTGTGTTATACCACACACTTAAAATAAATTTTACCACATTATGGTTTATAAATAATTATCCTTTATTTTTTAAAATTTATAATGTGTACCAAATAGTATTGTCACTAAGACATATCCTTGTAACATTACTGATAGGAAAATTATCCCTTATGAAAACCCTTCTGCTAATAATTTTTCTAATTCTATTAAATTTATATAGAATAATATATGATTTATTAAGAATTTAAGTCTTGTATAGGTTTAAAATACTTATCAAGGATATACTATACATCTTTGTTATTGAAAGACTTAGATTCACCATCTAACTATTCCTAAGTGTTTATCTTATTGTCTAGCCCTAATAGTTATAATGACCCATTTATAAAACACTTAATGGAAACATAAAACCTGATATATATTATTCAATGTCAATTTTAGATACTCAATAATATCATAACCTATCATACAATTACATCCAACATGGGGAAATTTATGTTGATGCAAGTGTATAGATTTTTATCAAATATCCATTCATCAAATGCCATCTAATTTGCATATATTCTGAATCCTACTTGTCAACCTATTTGTATTATTTAACCTTTCCATGATATTTTTAAAAAGGTGTGGTATAAATACAAATCTAAGCCCACACACTTTTCATCTTAAAAATGCCATGTAATCACTTATTTAATCTCAATATCTAAATTACATAAATGAGTTATTTTTCCATATTCATCATGATTTTCATATTATTCATAGGATCAATCACATTTTAGGATTGAGGAACTCGATGAATATCCCATGTTAAATATTTATCAATTTAAATATAGGTGATTTATTTATATCTTACTCTTGGTTAGACTTTGGATACACATAATGTAATTTTGCACATGTACATTACATTGATGTGTTAAATTATTACATGATGGGACATTATGCACAATGTATGTTAATGATGAGCCTTTCATATTTTAGAAAATGATAAATTTTGACATGGAATAAATTCCTAAACTAGTATTAAGAAAATAATATTTTCACTTTAATATATACCAAATTATGAGATGTGAGAATCAATAAAAATAACTCATTCACTTAGATATAACCATAATGCAATAACCACTAATTTTCACATGGATGCACGTAAAGAATGAGAAACATTACCATAGGAAATGATAATATCAAAATAACAAGAAGAACAAACATTTGAGCTTCCTTTATTTTTTAATACTGATAAATAAATTGAAAGCATCATATTATTTTTGTAATGATGATGATATATGTCATGATATAGATTATGAAAACTTTAAAACACTAAACTTTTATCCAATAGATCATATTTTGCATAACCTAATCACACATAGAGGTCCTGGTACATTTTGTAGACAAATATTTCACCTTAAGAGAGGGTGTTCAAGCTTCTCCTATATTTTGACAATGTGAGATTACCTCTTGGCCTGTGGGTTACCGGTAATACAAGTAAACATCTAGGTTAAAGGGATAGCTTCCTTGATTTATCTCTTAAGTTTACATATTACACTAGACCAATCACTTGAGGGTGAAAGTGGATGAAGGAAAGAAAATGTAAGCCTATACTCATGAGGTGATATACCAAAATATTAGTTCACACACACACACTTTCATATGTACTAAGAATGAAGAATACCAAAACTAACATCAACTTTATGGTCTTCTTGCATTAATATATCTTATAAAGTTAGGTTGTTGTGAAAATATAATGGTGGGAGAAAATAAGGTAATATAATAGACACTACTAGTCACTCTCAAATATCAAGATACACTCAAAAAATGTATACATTTCATAATACATTTTAGAAGAGATATCCATCAAATAAAACATGTAAGTGTAGCATGGAAGCAAAGATAGCATATTCATCACTTAAGATGCAAGTAGACCAATTGAAACACTTAGGAAAGATATTTAGAGATTAAATACACATCATGTGTCTTATTCAAGATCAAAACAAGGTGGAAAATTAGCAAGGCTTAGGCATACTAGTTGTGTCTGCCATATAATTGCTTAAATGGTTTGCATATATAGACATAGGATAAGAGAGAGAAGAAGTGAATCTCAAAGGTAAAAACAATAGGTGTAAACCATTTAAAACCACATAAAATTAAATTAAATTAAGTGTTAAATAAGTCAATAATAATTTATAAACATTTTTCAATCTCAAACAAAGCACCTTTCTCAAGTTGGCATAGACTTATAAATGCTTTACTTTGAAATTGCCTTCATAATGGTGAGGAATGATCTTGAGTGTCTAAAAATATTGTAAGAAGTATTGAAACAAATGTTATTTCATTATAAGGTATTATATAGGTTAGTTCATATATTTTATGCATCCCTAACTGATGGATTCATCCTTATCACCTATCGTTCACTACCTACAATCATTCATTGCTAGTCTTTTGGGTGAATTATCACATGTGTCACCTTAGTAGCTTGAATTTTTACATGAATATTAATTTTAAATGATGTAGGACAATTTTTATAACATATTTACATTCCAATCCATCATTTATACCTAAAACATTTCTTAGTCACCTAGATCACTACCTCACTAAATAGTCACATTGTCTTCACTCTATTATAGTCTGATTGTTTTCCATGAATGGTCTCATAGAGATTTTTTTTATGATTAATTATGGTTGGAATTAATTTTTATAATATCCAACAACACCCTAAATACCTCCCTTAATGGTTATTACTTTTTTATTCTCCTCTACACCTATAAAATAACTCAAATCTTATAATAAATTTAGAATTAACGTTGTTTATATAGATGAAGGTACAAAAAAATTATATGTCATGGACCCTAGGATAGTTAAAAAATGATTTAAGTAACTTTCATGGTTTTTTAATACCTATTTAATTCATTACTATCCATATTTTTACCATCATATTTAAACTAGGGTTTTGAGAGGATTTTAGCAGGTTTCGACTGTCAAGGATTATTCATAAAATCCTAATGTCCATCCTTTGAAAAAATTTAAAAAATTATAGTTATAATAAATCTTATAACTCTATACAAGTTTTTAAGGTCTCATTCACAAGGTTTGTATAAATTTGAGCATTTAAACTTGGCTTCTCGAGTTCTCTCATGCATTCATGAGAGGTTTGAGATGGTTTTGGTTCAAAATGCCCAACTTAGACTACTTACCTAAGAATTAATTGATATTATGGACTATAAAATCTCCCATAAAGGTCATAAAATTATTTTTAAAAGTCACATGATGTCATAAGTGAGATTGGAAGCTATTATGTTTTGCTTTCGTTTTAAGCCTACTGAGTTTAGACTTCATACTTGTGTGTATTACCAATGTTTCCCATTATTTAAATTGAAATTAAATAGTTTTTCACATAAAAATAATCATCTTAAATCATATCATAGTTCTTCAAGACACCCCATCACATTTTCTTACCATTCATGTAGTCTTCCTGCAACATAGTCTTGACTAAGAGTGCCCTTTGTCTGAGATAAAATAGAGGCAATGTCCCATATTAAAAAGGACATAATAAAAATATATGAGGATATAATAAGTATTTAATATGTTATTTATAAAAAATCATATTTATATCACCCTTGTAGATCCATCAATATTCAAAATCCCTCTAGACTAGCTCAAAGAGTTGACTATCTGTAGGGTGTAACACCTTAGGCTGAGTGACAAATTAGAATTTATCCTTGGTCTATCCATGAATCATGAAAATAATATGAAGTTGATGTTAATATTGTGAATTTTGTCTCAATAATTCTTTACATCCTACATCTCTGCCAACCTTCTCAACTTACATCTCTCCTTTGCTAGATCTAGTTTGTGACTGTGTTAGACTGTAAGTTGTAACTCAAACTTCTCAAGTTTCTTATAGGTGTATATTCATGTATACTCCACTTATTATTGATATTTTTGAGTGTATATTACTTCAAAATTTATTCATATCATTCTTATAACATCATTATTTAATAATATCACCATCCATAGACCGTAGGTCTATAGTCAAATGTAGATATTACCTTAGGAGGAGCTATGAAGTTCTTGTAAATGGGAACTTATTTGTTTAAATATCCCATATCTATTTCTCCTTCAGTCATTAAGACCATAAAACATGATTAGAATCAATTATTTTTATAATTCATTCCCTTCTACCATTATCCTTAATATACCAAAGGTCACTTCAAGTCATAGGTATATATAGGCTTAAAATCACTATATTTGGTTGTCTTATTTGGAAACTGGACTATACTTGACATTCACTTCCCATTAGTTCCCTTTGGCCAAATAAGATATTATCATGTTAAATCACTACCTTTCCATCTATATTATAATAATAGAGTCATTTAACTTGTATAAACCCCCTAAATAGTTAAGAAAAGATGATTCCTATCTGAGCAAAGAACTCATTTCGATATATTATGGTAATTCATCCCTGTTTATAGCTTTCATCAACTTTGGTTTTATAAAAGTTTGAATTTAATATAATTTTTAAATAATGAAGCTTTAATAGACTTTGAGTAGAATTAAAAACCATTTATACACACCTATATTCTTAGATTTTGAGTAGAATTAGAAACCGTTGTACACACCTATAAATAACTGTAAGTGAATGTGTACATCAGATATATGAGTGGTCTTTACTTATTATCTTATAGCTTCATCTCCAAATATATCCAATCTTATTAAAATGGAAATATGGAATATTCATCAACTCAAAAAATGGAAACAAATAATTATGATTAACTTGAAATCACAAATAGGAGAACACACCATTGTAATTGACATAAACCTTTCTTGTAGACCATTGATGGTGTTCACACCAAACTCAAAAATGACCCTTACTCTATTATTATGATCACAAGTGAAAATAAAGTTATAAATAACATAAATATGATAAACCATCTTTCTAAAAAAGACATACAACTCTTGGAATCATAAACAAACTATAAACATATAAGAAAACTAGAGGCCATGGGGATGAGTAAATAGGTTGAAGTCACTATAATTATTGAGGATGGTTCATGAAGGATAGACCATAAAATTACAAAACATGTCCACCTAAAGGGATCTCATAGGGACTATCTTAAATTATCAATTACACTCAAACCAAATCTCATCCTCGTGTTCATATTGAGAGTAAACTGATTGAGCTATTTGACCATGTCTAAGAGATTGATGAAGGAGATTGACCATTTTTTGCCAAACCTGAGTTTTTCATAACTTATGAATTATGGATATGAATTATGGGGATGTGAAGTGACATTCTTAAGCCTTTTCATGTGTCAATTTTACTTTCTTTGTCTGTACAACTACCATTAACTAATTGTTTTTGTAGTGATCTCCTTAGATGGGCATCAAACCTACATTATGTCAATTACAGAAATATTTCCTAACACACAACTAACATATTGTATGTTATAAAACACACTTATATTTGTCATTTCATGGAATCCATGAACAAGTTCATTAAAAAGGCCAAAAAGGTGATATAAGGGACTGTTAAGACAATGCAACAAATAATTACAATGTAAAACACATTAAATGACCTTAAACATGAGCATGGGACCATTTTACGACCTATCAAGATCATATAGTAATTTTAACTATATATTTTTTGACCTAATTTAACAAAGGGTCAAATTTGGTCAACAATAAGTTTTACGACCATTTAAAGATCAAATAATATGATTTAGAGTGTTGAAGTACATATTAAATATTACAATATTTGTAGTTATTACACATGATTGGATACACTTAACTTTACTATGTTTTCTTTTAATTCATTCATTGGAGTATTATATATTTAACATTGATTAGCCACATTGGGTGGATAATATTACTTCAAATTATCTGTTTCAACCATTTAATTTATATTTTCCCTTTTTGATTTAGTGAACAACTAAGGTCTTAAGTAATGATAAGGATTACATATCCATTATTATGAAATTGAGGAAAATTTTCATCCACAAGATTCTTTAGTAAATGTAATCACATTATTAATTACTATCATTGATCAATGAAGACATTCAATATAGATACACATGATAGAGGACAGTGTCAAAATTTGTAAGCATCTAGGAAGTGTGTATATGTCTAGGCTCACACCGATAATCTATTTTTAGATCTAAACAATTATATATTCATTTTACACTATTTTTTATTATATATTTTTAAAGAAATATAAATGTTATAAAAATATAAAATAAATTTATTCCTTTAGTATATTATGTAAGTATGAAGTTACTATAATCTTTTAGTTACACTCATATTTTTATATATTTCCATCTTAAGCAATCTTATATTTTCTCAGTTTTGTCCTATTAGTGTTGCACTAATGAACATCTAATATTATATTATGATATGTATAATTTAAATATACTCTTGACCACATGATTATTGATAGTTATATACTTGTTGAGGTCATGAAGTCCAAAAAAAGAGTGAAACAAATCAATATTAATACTTCTCTGTATTATTCTAAATTAATTATTATATAATTAAGTATAGTTATTATAAAATTTGTGTTTATAATATATTCTCCATATGATTCTAAAATTATTTTTATAAAATTAATGATACTTATTATGGAATTTATGTTGATTATAGAAATTTGAATAAGATAAAAATAAAAATTATGTATCTTCTCTATATGGTTAGAAATTTATTATTGTAGAAACAAGGATAATATTATAGATTTTGTGTTTATTATATTTCTTTGAATGAGATAAACATAAAATAAATAAACTCTTAAATTTTTTGTTTATTCTCTTGTACTTGCTATGAATCTTAGACCGATTGCCTTGTCCATCTATTGGGCCATGAAATCACACATCACTTAACTTCAAACCTCATTAGACCTTGGAATTGATTTTGAATGCCTTGAATAAGAAAAGATAATTGATATACATAAACACACATAAAAAAACAATAAACACACACACACACACACACACACACACACACACACACACACACACACACACACACACACACACACACTTGTGCTACAAATCACTCAAGGAAAATAAAACACAAGAGCGATACTAACTACAAATAAATTCAAGGCATTTTACTCCTAGATTATAAGGATTTTTTTTTCAAACAAATCCTTCATGAGATGGGCTATCATGTAAAACATGTTTCCCATTTATCATGGTGTTTAGTGGAATATACCTCTTACTTACCTACTCCTTTGGCATACTCATAAGTGAGTTATCAGTAATAAACATGTTTCCAATGAAAACATACTCAATATGTGGGCTAAGACTCTTCTAATGTTTCCTATTGATGTTTAAATTCACCTAAAACATGATCACATCCTAG
>JARHVA010008263.1:257500-362500 GCA_037957365.1 Torreya grandis | reverse complement strand
TCAAGCTTCTCCCATACTTAGACAACATGAGATTACCTCTAGTCCTATAGGTTTCCTATAATAGAGGTAAACCTCTATGTTACTGGGTGACATCCCTTGATTTATCTCTTAAGATCACACACTAAAATAGACCCATCACTTGGGATTGAAAATGGAATAAGTAAAAAGAATTTAAACCTATACTTTTGAGGTCATATACCAAAATATTAGTCCATAAACACACTATAAAATACACTAAGAATGAAGACTACCTAAACTAATTTCAACTCTATGGCCTTTTAGCATTAATATTTCTTATAGAGGCAAATTGTTATCCACATGTAAAGGTGGGTGAAAATAAGGTCATATAATAAATACTACTAGTACCTCTCACACATAAAGATACTATTAATAAACATATACACTTTATAATACATGTTAGAAGAGATATCCATCACACAAAACATGTAAGGGTAACATGTCAGCAAGAATAGCATATTCATCACTTAACATCTAAGTACACTAATTAAAACTCTTAGGCAAGAGATTGTAGTGATCAAACCAACTTCAGATATCTTCTGCAAAATCAAAACAATGTGGCAATCTAGCAAGGCTTAGCCATACTAGGTGTGTCCTCTATACAATTGTAAAAATGGCTTTCATATATAGACATAAGAGAAGTGATAGAAGAAGTGAAAATAAAAGACCATAATTCCATGTATTAAACATAAAAAAACAATTATAATTCCATTAAATGAAGTGCAAAATAAGTAAATAAGAATTTATAAACTTCTTTCAATCCCATACAAATTACCTTCCTCAATTTGGCATGCACTTATAATTGCTTTACTTTGAAACTACCTTCATGATGGTGAGGAGTGTAATTGAGTGTCAAAAACATACATTATAATCCTTGGCACATATTTTATTTCATTAGAAGGTATAAAATAGGTGAGCTCATGTCTTTTATACATCCCTAATTCATGGATACATCCGTATCGCCTATCATTCACTCCCTACAATCATTCATCACTAGTATTTTGGGTAAATTATCATAGTTGTCACCTTAATAGCTTGTATTTTTCTATGAGGATACATAAAAAAGTATGTACAAAACTTTTTTATAACCTAATTTCATTCTAATCCATCATGTATACCTCAAAATTTTCTATGTCACCTTGATCACTATCTCACTAGGCAGTCACATTCTCTTCATTGTGTTATAGTCTAATTTACTACCATGAGTGGTCTCAAAGAGATATTTTTATGATTCACTATGGTAGGAATTAAGTTTAAGAAGCTGAAACGAGACCGTAAATACGTCCCTCAGTTGTTCTTCTTTATTCTCCTCTACACCTGCAAAATTACTCAAATCTTACAATAAATTTTGTATTAACCCCATATATGCAGATGAAGGTACAACCAAATTATATGTCATGGATCCTAGAAAATTTACAAACATGTCTAATTAAATTTCATGGTTTTTTGACCCCTATTGAATGCATTACTATCCATATTTTTCCTATCAGGTTCAAACTAGGATTTTGAGAGGGTTTTAGGACATTTGGACTATTAAGGATTGTTCATAAAAACATGATGTCTAGCCTTAGAAAAAAATTCACAAATTTGAGGTATAAGACTCCCCCCAACTCTCCCCAACTACTTGAGGTCTCATACATAAGGTTGATATAGATATGAGCACCTAAATTTGGCCTCTCGAGCTCTCTCATGCATTCTTGATAGGTCTAAGATGGTTTTGGCTCAAAATGACCAACTCAGGATACTTCAATATAAATGAATGGATGTTGTTGAATATTCACTCTCCCTTTAAGATAATCAACTTGTTTGGAAAATTAACATGATATTAAAATTAAGATTGGAAGCTATTAGGTTTCAATATTAGTTTAAGCCTATTGGGTTTAAACTGTATACTTGTGTGTATTACCACATGTAGGTGGTTCTCACTATTGTATGTGACCTTAAATACTTTTTCAAATCCAAATAAAAATCCCACATAATCTTATAGTGATTAAAGTCTCTCTATCATATTCTCTTATAATTAATGTAGTCCACCTGCAACTTAGTCTAGACTTGGAGTGCCCTCTATCTAAAATAAAATAGAGGCCATGTCCCTTATTCACAAATCAATAATGGAACTATGGGAATATATATTAAGTCTTGAATATGTTCATTACAAAAACTCATAGTTATATTACCCTTGTAGAGCCCTCAACGTTCTAAATATTACAAGATTAGCTCATAGAGTTAACTATTTATAGGGTCTAGGACATCATGTCAAGTGACAAGTTAGAATTTGTCATTACCCTATCCTTGCATCATGAATATCACATTAATTTCATGTTAACAATATGAAGGTGGTCTCAATAATGCTCAACATCACACATCTATCTTTTGGTAGATATAGTCTATGACTGTGTTAAACTATATGTTGTAACTCAGACTTCTCATGTTTCTTGTAGGTGTGTATTCATGTATGGCTATTGTGCTTAGATCTTCCACTTTTTCTTGAGCTTCATGAGTGTATCTTATTCTAAATGTATTCATCTCATACCTATGACATCGTGTTGTACTACTATCACTATCTATAGACCATATGTCTGCAGTCAAACATTATATATTACCTTAGGAGGAGCTATGAGGTTCTTTTAAGTGGGCACTTATTTGTTTGAAGATCACATCTCTACTTATTTTCTATTCTTTAAGATCATCACACTTGATGAGACTCATTGATGTTTACAAATCATTCCTTAATACCATTATCCTCTATATACCAAAGGTTACTTCAAGTCATAGGTACATATAGGTTTAAAATCAATGTATTTGACTGAGTATCTTTGTTGGAAACTAGACTATTCTTGAGATTAAATCACCATCAGTTACCTTTGAGAAAAATACCTCTTATAATTCTAAATCACTACCTTTCCATCTATAGTATAAGAACAAAATCATTGGAATTTTACATACCATATAAATAGTTACCAAACTATGATTTGTATCTAAGCAAAGAACTCATTTGGAGATATTATGGTAACTTAGCCATGTTTGTAACTTTCATCAAATTTGGTTGTCTACAAGTTTTAATTGACCACAAGGTCTGAATAGATTTTAGAACCCACATTAAATTCATAAAAAATTTTATAACCTATTTCTTGGGTTTTGAGTAACATTAAAATCCTTTGAACACACCTATAGATGACTATAAGTGACTGTGTACATCAGAGACCTAAGTGGTCTTTGCTCAGTATCATAGAGCTTCATCTCCATCAATATATAAGCTTATTAAATTTTAAATATGGACTATTCATTAAATCAATAATCAGAAATAAAAAATTATAATTAAATTGAAATAACACGTAGGAGAACACACCATTTCAAGTGACAAAAACCTATCTTGTAGACTAGTGATAGTATTAACTCCAAACTCAAAGTTTATCCTTCCTCTCTCATTATGCTCATACATGAAAACATAATTTAAAACAATATTAGTAAGATAAACCATCTCTACAAAAACACATACAACTCTTAGAATAATAAAACAATTAAAAACATATAACAAAATTGGAGGCCACGGGGATGAGCAGGCAAATTGATGTCACTAGCATTCTTAAGGATGGATCATGAAAGATAGAGAATGGAAGTACAACACATGACCACATAATGATAACTCACTAGGACTATCTTAAACTATCAATTTTAATCATACCAATTCTCATCCTCATATTTGTACTAAGAGTAAACTGTTTGAGCTATTTGATCATGTCTAGGAGACTGATGAAGGAGATAGATTAGTTTTTGACAAATTTGAGCTTTTCATAAGTTTAAAATAATGTATATAAATTACTAGGATCTAAAGTGACATTTATTATCCTTTAAATGTGTTAGGAGTACTTTCTTTATCTGTATAACTACCATTAACTACATATTTTGTAGTGATCTCCTTAGATGGACATTGAACCTACATTATGTCAGTTAAATAACTAAATCCTGACACTAAACTAACATATTTGATGTTATAAAACACTTTTACATTTGTAATTTCATGGAAGATATGTAAAAATTCATTATAAAGGCCAAAAAAGTTAACACAAGGGAATCTTAAGATAATGACACAAATAACTAAGGTGTAAAACACATTAAATGACCTTAAACATGACCATGTGACCATTTTATGACCTATCAAGGCCCTATACTAATTTTAACTATATATGTTTTTACCTAATTTAACCTAGTGTCAAACTTGGTCAACAATAAGTTTTAAGACCATTTAAAGATCAAATAATAGGATTTCAAGGGTTGAAGTAAATAATAAATATTGCTTTACTTGCAATTATTACACATGATTTCACACACTTAACTTTAATATGTTTGGTTTTAATTCACTCACTAGAGTATTAGATATTTACACATTGGTTTAACCATAGTGGGTGGATAATATTAGTTCAAATTATCCTTTTCAACAATTTAATTTTTAATTTTCCTTTTTTGATTTAGTGCACAACTAGGGTTTGAAGTAATAATAAGGATTATAGAGCCATTAGTATGGGATTGAATAAAATTTTCATCCACATGATTCTTTAGTACTTAAAATCACATTATTAATTACTATAATTGACAAATGAATATGTCCAATTTAGTTACACATGATATAATATAGTGTCAAATTTTGTAATCATATAGGAAGTGTGGACATGTGCAGGATCACACAGACAATCTATTTTCATATCTAAGCAATTATATATTCATTTCACACAATTTTTTTTATTATATATATATATATATATATATATATATATATAGACAAATAAATGTTATAAAAAGTATAATTAATTCATTCCTTTAGTATTTTTATATAAGTATGAAGTCACTATAATCTTTTAGTTACACTCATATTTTTATATATTTCCATCTTAAGCAATCTTATATTTTCTAAGTTTTATCTTATTAGTGTTGCATTAATTAAAAATAGATACAAAATTGCACGAAGGATTCTTAGTCATTCCTAAAAATAGTAAATTATAATTGAACATCTAATATTATATTATGATATGTATAATATAAATATAATCTAGACCACACAATTATTCATAGTTGTATACTTATTTAGGTCATGAAGTCCAAAAATAGAGTGAAACAAATAAATAATAATACATCTCTGTATTTTTATAATTTTTTTATTATATAATTAAGTATAGTTATTATAAAATTTGTGTTGATTATAGACTCTCCATATGATTCTAAACTTCTTGTTATAAAAGTAAAGATAATTATCATGGAATTTATGTTTATTATAGAAATTTGAATAAGATAAAAATAAAAATTATGTAGCTTCTCTATATGGTTCCAAATTTATTATTGTATAAATAAGGATAATATTTATAGATTTTGTGTTGATTATATTTATTTGAATAAGATAAACATAAAATAAATAACCTCATAATTTTTTTGTTTATTCTCTTGTACTTGATATGCACCTTAGACCGATTTCTTTGTCCATCTATTGGGCTATGGAATCACACATAACTTACTTCAAACCTCATTAGACCTTGGAACTGATTTTGAATGCATTGAATAAGTAAATATAATTGATATACCTAAAAACACACAAAAAAAACAAGAAAAACACACTAAATCAAGACACACACACACTTTTGCTACAAATCACTTAGGGAAAACAAAACACAAGAGCAATACTAACTACAGCTAAAATGAAGGCATTTTACACCTAGATTAAAAGATTATTTTTTTAAAACACATCCTCCATGAGATAGATAATGATGTAAAACATGGTTCATATTTAACATGGTGTTTAGTGGAGTATAACTCTTGCTTTCCAACTCCTTTGACATATAAGTGATTTATCAACAACAAACACATTTCCAATGAAAACATACTCAACTTGTGGCCCAAGACTCTTCTAATGATATTCTTTTGTTTTTCAATTCACCTTAAGCATGATCACATCTTGTATCACAATTTTAATATAAACTCTAACACAATAATACATAGAACACCTTTATAACTATCAGAGTGATCCTCCCTTAACGTTGAAAATACAAGCGCATTCATATAGATGTCAGCCACAATAGAGAATTTATCTTAAGTAATCTATGCATATGTATGAAATACCATAAATTAAATCAATATAAGATGATGATATATAGAAGAGTCTACAATTTTTTGTTTGAAATGATATGTAGTGGACTTAATATTACCTCCAATGTGTAAATCATAAAGAAACACTTTTGAGGAAGATGACACTCAAATCAAAGTTACCAATAAAATTTTATATCCATTTTAAAATATTTTATTGAGATAAAAAATTGTTTAGAAACAATGGCAATTTTTTTTTTATCAACATCCATAAATAATCTTGAAGCCCCACGAAGCAAAAGTTTGAAAAAAAATTGAATCAGTTTCCTCACAAAACAACATAAGGCCCTTTGAATTAAAATTTAAGATATTTTGGATTGGAAGTGACCAAGGGATTAAGTCCCATATGAACAAGGGATAATGGATAAGATTATTTTATTAATAATCATATAGGTAAAACCTAAAGTGGGAAAAATCCTACACTATCATTTTCATATATAGTATGGGTACCCTTCTTTGATTTTTGAATCCCACTTATAGAATGTTTAATACCTATTCAAGTACCATGATGGAAGTAAAATATATGTTTCCTCTAGTTCAAATATATATTAATATGAATATAATTCATGTTTTACTTACTATGTATGATGTTATGATAATAATATCATTATTATGTTTGGTAAAGGTGTATCTTTCTTTGACAACAATTATAGAGATAGTTTGGTTCTCTTATTGATATATATACATATTTGATAATGTGACCTTAGATTGGTTCTCAAGTTGGTATGACCTTATTTTAAAGATGTTTATTTCATCATTATATTAAATATAATCACTTGTGCCATGACTGTGTAGTGGATAAGTGATGAGAGTAGAAGAGGGGACAAGAGGTTGATCACTAACACTACAACTGTCATAAACTTTTGGAAAATAATAATCATATCATGTGGTCTACTAGACACTTAAAATAAATTTTACAACATTATGGTTTATAATTAATTATCCGTAATTTCATAAACCTTAGAATGTAGACCAAGTAGTACTCTGACTAAGACATGTCCTTGTAAAACTATTGATAGGAAAATGATCCTTTACGTAAACCCTTTCCATGACTATTTTTTAAATTCTATTGAATTTTTATATATTAATATATGATTTTTTTTTAGAAATTAAGACTTACTAGTTTTAAAATACCTATCAGGGGTCTACTATAAATCTTTGTTATTGAAAGACTCACATTCACCATCTCACTATTTCTAATTATTTATCTTGTTGTCTAACCCTATTTTTTATAATGACCCAAATATATTAAAATTTATGGAAGAATTAAAAATTGACATATAGTCTTCACTGTAAATTTTACATCCTCAACAATATAATAACCTATCATACACTTACATAGAACATAGGAAATTTTTTGTTGATGAAAGTGTATAGATTCTTATCAAGCATCAAATCCTCAAATACCATCTAATTTGAATATATTTTGAATCCTAAGGGTCAGAATATTTATTTTATTTAACCCTTCTGTGATATTTTTAAAAATGTGTGGTATAAATGTAAATCTAAACCCAATCTTTTTTCATCTTAAAAATGCCATGTAACCACCTATTTAATCTCAATATATCAATTATAAAATTGAGTTATTCTACCATATTCAACACTATTTTCATATTAGTCATAGGACCAATCATATTATAATTTTGAATAACTCAATGAATAGCCCATGATAAATATTTATCATGTTAAATATAGTTGATTACTTTATATCTTACTCTTGGGTAGACCTTAGATACATTTAATGTAATTTTTCACATGTACATTACATTGATGTGTTAATTCATACATGATGTGACATTATGCACAATGTATGCCAATGATGAGCCTTTCATGTTTTACAAAATGATAAATTTTGACATGGAAGAAATTCTTGAACTAGTATCGATAATATAATATATTACACTTTAATGTATACTAAATTATGAGATGGGAAAATGAAGAAAAATAACTCATTCACTTCAAGATACTCATAGTTTACTAACCACTGATGTTCACTTGGATGGACATCAAGAATGAGAACCATTACCATAGGAAAGGATGATATCAAAATAACAAGAATATGAAACATTTGAGCTTCCTTTAGTGGTTAATACTGATAAACAAGGAAAAAAAGTTTCATGTAATTTTTAAAATGATGATGACATAGCCCATGATATAAATTATGAATACTTCAAGAAACTAAAATTTTATCCGCTAGAACATATTTTCCATAACCTACTCACAGCTAGAGGTCATCATACATATTGTCAATAAATATTGTACCCTATGAGAGGGTGGTCAAACTTCTCCCATATTTTGACAACATGAGATTACCTCTAGGCCTGCGGATTGCCTATAATACAGGTAAACCTCTAGGTTAAAGGTCTAGCTCACTTTATTTGTCTTTTAAGTTCACACACTACACTAGACTAGTCACTTGGGGGTGAAAATGGAAGAAATAAAAATAGATTGTAAAGCTATACTCATGAGGTGATATACCAAAATATTAGTTTACAATCACACTTGACTATGCACTAAAAATGAAGACTACCAAAACTAACCTCAACTCTATGGCCTTATAGAAATAATATTTCTTATAGAGAAAGATTGTTATACACATCTAAAGGTGGGTGAAAATAAGGTTAGATAATAGACACTAATATTCCCTCTCACATTACAAGATACACTCAATAAACATATACACTTTATAAGACATGTTAGAAGAGATATCCATCACACAAAACATATAAGGGTAGCATGGAAGCAAGGAGAGAATATTCATCACATAATATCCAAATACACAAATTAAAACACTTAGGCAATATATTTTAGAGATCAAATTAACTTTAGATGTCTTACTGAAAATCAAAACAAGGCGGAAAACTAGTAGAGCCTCGCAATACTAGGTGTGTCCTCTATACAATTGCTGAAATTACTTACATATATAGACATAAGAGAAGCGAGAGAAGAAGTGAATCTCAAATGTC
The DNA here is from genome assembly GCA_037957365.1 of Torreya grandis. Lineage (NCBI taxonomy): Eukaryota > Viridiplantae > Streptophyta > Pinopsida > Cupressales > Taxaceae > Torreya > Torreya grandis. Next base: position 353,384 of record JARHVA010008263.1, on the reverse strand, counting down.
ACAATAATAGTTGTCAAGCATTAAAAAATATTTACAATTCAGGGAAATAAAGTGGAAAATAAGACAATAAGAATTTATTAACATCTATCAATCTGAAATAGAGCACCTTCCTCAAGTTGGCATGGACTTATAATTGCTTTTCTTATAAACTAACTTCATGATGGTGTGGAGTGCACTTAAGTGTCTAAAAAACCATAGGAAGAATTAACACATATTTTATTTAATAATAAGGTAGAAATGACTTCATTTCATGTCTTTTATGCATCCTTAACTGATGGATTCATCTTTGTCACCTACCATTCATTGCTTACAATTATTGATCACTAGTATTTTAGGTCAAATCTTACACTTGTCACTTAAATAACTTTAATTTGTCCATGAAGATGAATTTAAAATTATGTAGGATAATTTTTTATAACCTCCTTGCATTCTAATCCATCACTTATACCTCAAAATTTTCTAAGTCACCTTGATCACTATCTCATTAGGCAGTCACATTATCTTCACTATGTTATAATTTGATCGTTTGCTATGAATGGTGTCACAGAGATGTTTTATGCTTCAAAATGGTGGGAATTGAGTTTGAAATTCTGAAAAATTTCCCTAAAGACCTCCCTCAAAGGTTCTTACTTTTTTATTCTCCTTTTCACCTAGTAAATAACTTAAATCCTACAATAAATTTCGTATTAGCCCTATCTATATAGATGAAGGTACAACCAAATTAAATGTCATGGAGTTTAGGAGAGTTAAAAAAATTTATAAATAAATTTAATGACTAATTTACCCCTATTGAATGCATTACCATCCATATTTTTACCATCAATTTTAAACCAAGGTTTTGAGAGGATTTTAGGAGGTCTGGAGTGATAAGGATTGTTCATAAAATCTTGATGTCCAATATTAAAAAAAAAATCTCAAATTTGAGGTATAATACCACATATAACTCTCCCTAAGTTATTTACATCTCATGAACAAGGTCCATATAGATATGAACACTTAAATTTGGCCTCTTGAGCTCTCTCATGTATTATTGATAGGTTTGAGATTGTTTTGGCTCAAAATGACCAACTTCGGTTACTTCCCTAAAAATGAATATATGTTGTGGATTCTCCACTCTCCCTCAATGGTAATGAACTTGTTTTAAATAGTCACATGTTTATATAAGTGATATTGTAAGCTATAAGGTTTCATTCTTAATTTAAGCCGATTGGGTTTAGACTATATACTTGTGTGTATTACCACCTATAGGTGCTTATTATTACTGTACATGACATTAAAATGTTTTTCACATCAAAATAAACATCCCAAATAATCTCATAGTCTTCCAATACTTCCTATCACATTCTCTTACCATTCATGTAGTCTACCTACAACTTAGTCTTGACTAGGAGGTGTCTAAGGAAAAATAGATGCCATGCCCTCTATTCACAAAGCCATAATGGTACTATATGAGGATATAATAAGTCTTCAATATGTTATATACAAAAAATTAGAGTTAGATCACCCTTATATATCCCTCAATCTTTCAAATCCTTTAAGACTAACTCATAGAGTTGGCTATCTATAAGGTTTAACACCTTAGACAGAGTGATAAGTTAGAATTTGTCTTTTCTCTATCCTTGCATCACGAATATCACATGAAGTTGATTTTAATAATGTGAAGGTTGTCTCAATCATGCTCAACATCCTACATCTATACCAACCTTCTTAACGTACATCTCTCCTTTGTTAGATCTAGTTTGTGATTGTGTTATACTGTAAGTTGCAACTCAAGCTTCTCAAGTTTCCTATAGGTGTATATTCATGTATGACTACTATGTTTAGATCATTCACTTATTATTGAGTTTTTTTAGTGTATATTACTTCTAAATATATTCATATCATACCCATAAAATCATGTTTTAATACTATTTCCATCCGTAGACCATAGGTCTATAATCAAACTGTAGATATTACCATAGGAGGAGCTATGAGGTTCTTGTAAGTGGGTATTTATTTTTTTGAATATTGCATCTCTATTTCTCCTCATGTGATTAAGACCATCACACTTTATTAGAATCATTAATGTTTAGAAATCATTACTTCATACCATTATGCTCAATATATCAAAGGTCACTTCAATTCATAAGTACATATATACCTTAAAACATTGTATTTGACTAAGTGTCTTAGTTGGAAACTGGACTATACATGACATTCAGTCTCCATCAGTTCCCTTTGACAGAACAAACTCTTCTCATGTTAAAGCACTACCTTTCCATCTATACTATGAGAATAGAGTCATTAGAATTGTACAAAGCACCTAAATAGTTACCATAAGATGATTTGTATCTAAGCAAATAACTCATTTGGATATATTACTGTAACTCAGCCTTATTTGCAATTTTCATCAACTTTGGTTATCTACATGTTTGAATTGACTACAAGGTTTACATAATGAAGCCTAAATAGACTTGAGAACCCTCATTCAAGTCATAGAAATGTGTATATCATATTTAATATGTTTTTAGTAGCATTACAATCCTTTGTACACACCTATAGATGACTTTAAGTGATTATGTACATTAGATATCTGAGTGGTCTTTACTCAGTATCTTACAACTTCATTTTCATCAACATTCAATATTCTTAGATGAAAAATATGGACTATTCATGAAATAAATAAATGGCAACAAAAAATTATCATTAACTTAAAATCACACACATGAGAACACACCATTGTAATTGACAAAAACCTATCTTATAGACTATTGATGGTGTTCACTCCAAACTCAAAGATGATCCTTCCTCTGCAATTATGCTTAGACATGATAAATAATTTTAAAAAAAACATTAATAGGATGAAAAATCTATGAAAAAATATATACAACTCTTTGAATCATCAAACAACTACAAACATAAAAGAAAACTGTAGGCCATGGGGATGAGCAGGTAGTTTGAAGTCACTAGTATTCTTAAGGATGGTTCATGAAGGAAAGAACATAGAAATGAAAACCATGAAAACATAATGGGAGCACATAGGGACTTTATTAAACTATTAATTCCACTCAGACCAACTCTCATCCTCTTATTTGGAGTGAGAGTTAATCGATTGAGCTATTTGACCATGTCTAGGAGAGTGATGAAGGAGATATAATTTTTTTTTACCAAATTTGAGCTTGTCATAACTTTTAAATCATGGAGATGGATATTGGGGATATAAAGTGACATTCCTTTGACTTTTTATGTGTCAAATGTACTTTTTTAGTCTATAAAAATTATGTTAACTGCCTATTTTGTAGTGATTTCCTTATATGGACATTGATCCACCATTATTTTAGTTTAATAACTAACTCCTCACACTCAAATAACATATTGGATGTTATAAAACACTTTTACATTTGTCCATTCATGGAATTTATGTAAAAGTTCATTAGAAAGGCCAAAAAGCTGACATAATTGAATGTTAAGATCATGGCACAAATAACTAAGGTTCAAAACACATTAAATGACCTTAAAAATGACCATGTGACCATTTTATGACCTATCAAGACCCTATATAAATTTTGACTATACAGGTTTTGACCTAATTTAACCTAGGGTCAAATTTGGTCAAGAGTAAGTTTTAAGACCATTTAAAGAGCAAATAATAGGATTTATAGTGTTGAAGTACATATTAAATATTTCATTACTTAAAATTATTACACGTGATTTTACACACATTACTTTAATATGTTTGGTTTCCATTCATTCATTATTGTATTGGATATTTACACAATGATTATCCATAGTGGGTGGATAATATTAGTTCAAATTATCCTTTTCAACCATTTAATTTATTTTTTTCCTTTTCTAATTTAGTGCACAAATAGGGTTTGATGTAATGATAAAGATTATAGAGCCATTAGTATGGGATTGAAAAAAAATCATCCACATGATTCTTTAGTAAATACAATCACATTATTAATTACTATCATTGATCAGTGAAGACATGCAATATAGTCACACGTGATAGAAGATAGTGTCAAATTTTATAAGCATCTAGGAAGTCTGGACATTTTTAGGCTCACATAGACAATCTATTTTCATATCAAATCAATCGTATATATTAATTTCACACTATTTTTTTATTATATATTTTTAAAGACATAAAAATGTTATAAAAAAATAATCAATTCATTCCTTTAGTATTTTATATAGGTATGAAGATACTATAATCTTTTAGTTACACTCATATTTTTACATATTTCCATCTTAAGCAATCTTATCTTTTCTTAATTTTATCATATCAGTGATGCATTAATAAAAAATAGATAAAAATTACCCAAAGGCTTCTTATTCATTTTTAAAAATAGTAAGTTATAATTGAACATCTAATATTATATTATGATATGTATAATTTAGATATACTTTAGGCCACGTAAATATTCATAGTTGTATGCTTTTTTATGTCATTAAGTCCAAAATAAAGTGAAACACATCAATCTTAATACTGCTTTATATAGTTATAAAATTCTTATTATAGAATTAAGTATAGTTATTATAAAATTATTGTTGATTATATATTCTCCATATGATTATAAATTTTTTATTACAAAATTAAGGATCGCTATTATAGAATTTATGTTCATTATAGAACTTTGAATAAGATAAAAATAAAAATTATGTAGCTTCTCTATATGGTTCTAAATTTATTATTATAGAAATAAGGATAGTAGTTATAAATTTTGTGTTGATTATATTACTTTGAATAAGATAAACATAAAATAAATAACCTCATTAATTTTGTGTTGATTCTCTTATAATTACTATGCACCTTAGTGTGGTTTCCTTGTCCATCTATTGGGATATGGAGTCACACATCACTTAACTTCAGACCTCATTAGACCTTGGAATTGATTGTGAATGCCTTGAATAAGCAAAGATAATTTATAAACCTCTAAATAAAAAATAATAATAATAACAACACACTAAATAACTACACACATACACAATTTTGTTACAAATAACTTAGGGAAAACATAAAAAAAGAGCAATGCTAACTATAACTAAACTCAAGGCATTTTACTTCTAGATCAAAAGGCATTTTTTTTCAAACACATCCTCCATGAGATGGACAATGATGTAAAACATGTTGCCTATTTATCATTGTGTTTAGTGGAGTAGACCTATTACTTTTCAACTCCTTTGACATACTTACAAGTGAGTTATCAACAATAAACATGTTTCCAATGAAAACATACTGAACTTGGGGCCCAGGACTCTTCTAATGTTAAGCTTTGATATTACATAAACTTTGGGTCCATGTGGCTCCATGAAATGATTTGAAATTATTCTTCAATAAATAAATAATACTCACAATCATATTCAAATTTCTCAACAAGAGATATAGGCCCTAGAAGAGCCTCAAATTCACTACAAATACTCAAAAACTATTGGCACATGTCTTTGTCATCTTCTTGACTAAAGAATTGAGGGGATACAACCTAAAAATCATCTTCACCTTTATCTTTGAGAACCATAGGACTATCAAAAGCTTTAAATTCCTTCTTGTGGTCATGATGTGGCTATAATTATTCTCTTTCAAGATTTGTTTCATGCTCATTAGATGCACTTTATATCCCATTCAAGCTCTCATATTTCTCATTTGGGAGGTCTACCACTTCAACATAATTTTCAACCTCTTTATTTAAACTCTCAAGACAAATACTCCCTTAATATTATTCTATTGTCAACTTAGCTAGCTCATCTTTGCAACAAGAAATCAATCCATCATTTTTAGTCAAAGGAGAGAGTTCAAAACAATATTTAACCTCTTCTTAACCACTTGAGACCTCCTGGAATATATCTAAATGCATCTCTATTTCATATATCTGATCTAATTCATCAAGAGGCTCTAATAACTATTATTCTTGATCATCCATGATCTTTTTGAGATGACTAGGTAGCTAGACAATTACTGTAGCTATCTCGATTGAGGTTTATTCATGATAAATAGTGTTATTTCCTTCAAAGTCTATTGTCACATCATAAATATAACATCTCCCTTCATCTCTAATGTCTACATTATTCTTTTATTCACCAAGGGGAGTGTTATTGATGAGTTATTCCTCAGGTTCACTTGAAATATCTTCTTTAGAGCCATCTCAAAGCTCCCTTAAAGCTGCACTTTGACATCTTGATTTTCCTCCCATAGAACACGTTATTTTTTATGGGTGGGCTGCTCAAACTCAAATACAAGTTTTGGTCCTTTGAGATCAAAGAGCTTATCATTGTTCTCCTTCCATTCACTAGTCAATCCATCAAACCTTTATATGATTTGGTATGCAACATTCTTAACAAGGACGTCCTTCTTTATTTGAATTAATCTCTTAAATTGACCACAATGATGGGAATATTTTAGGTTCTTCAACCTTCTCAATAAGAAATTATTTATTTATTTATATTCCTTGATTAACCTCCATGATGGGAAAGCTTAAGGTTATTCATCCTTCTCAACAAGAACATCTTTATTACTTTGGATTCACTTTCATATTAACCTCTATTATGGGAATGTTTGAGGATCTTGAGGAGGTATGGGTGGGGATTGAATAGACAAAATATCCTCATTAGATTCTAGCTACAAATCAAGGCATTTTTCATATTTCTTTCTCTATGACTCTATCACCTGATTCCAACTTGGATCCTTGAACATAGGAGCTTCTTCTTGAGTATGTCTTTTAACTTAAGGGGTGGATGAAGGGTTTTGAAAATTTTTAAACTACCTTGGCTTGTCCTCAAATATCTAATTCTAGATAAGCAGTGGATAAGGTTATTGAGGGATAGTAAGTGGAGCTTGAATAATAACAGTTGAGGATTTCATAGAATCATTATTTTTTGATGGCATATTTCAAGTTAGTATAAGTTAAGAGTAAAATTAGTTTTATGTTATTAGACTTCCTAATTATCTCATCTTACTAACCTATCCTCCTTTCATCTATTTAAATATCTTATTTATATCCTTTAATTAGTTAGGACATGTTGATTTACTTCCTCAAAGGCTACCCACTCTCTCCTCATATACTTTAATGAGTGCCTCAAATTTTAAGTGAGATGAATAGGGACAAATTGGCCATGTTCTACACTTCTAAGTATCTTTCTCACTATCATTTTAGTCTTTAACTTATTTATGAGGAATTTATAGTCTTTCACTTTCTTATCTTGAATTTACGTAGCTATTCACTCCTCTTTATATCTTAGATTCTGTTGATGACAAAATTGATATGAATAATATTAATTTTGAAAAAATTGGTAAGGCCAATGAGGAAAGGGATAGGAGTAATACTCTTGATAGCAAGGCTAGTCGTATTGATAGCTAGAATTATATTGAGGTTAAGTAGGGTAATTATAGGGATGATATATATCAACATATGGCTAATATGGATCATTACGCTACCAAAAAGGATCGATATGTTGCTATCAAGGATCTAGATAGGATTGATATGGCTCACCAACCTGAGTAAAACAAAATCCACTCCAAACTTAGCCATTCCCACTTCACGAGAAAGGAAAAATAAAGAGATTACATGCTTAAAATAATACTTAGGAAGCTAAACCCAATTAAATGTGCTTGGAGTTTCCATTGATGCTTATGTTCATGCCTCTAAAGGTCAACACATTAAAGAGAAACACCATTAACTATTCGATGGATCAAGTCTCTTCTCCCACTAGGTATGATAGAATTTTTTTCATCAAAAGTTATAACTTTGAGATGGTCATTCAAGCCTCCTCACTTAAATGATAGCATATTAAAAATCCTAGATTTTGGGTTATTTAAATAATGGATAGAACCTCTAGGTAGGGATATCTCTCTTGATGCATCACTTAATAACTACAAGCTAGGCTACTAATTTCAAAGGAAAAGAGTAAGAGAAAACCATAAACTGAAATAGAGGTGATGCATCTAATGTAAAGACCACTACCACTGATTTTCATGTGTACTAATACCTATAGGAATTCCATAAGAATATATTTATCATAAAATAATATATCACATAAATGACTTTCAAAGAGGTAAGGTAATTTGAGAGTAGAAGAAATGATGTTTTCCACTTATAATCTATTTAGAATACATAATTATATTCTCTAAAACATGAAATAGAGAACCAAACTGCAAGAAGGCAAGAATAATAAGACGATAAAACAAGGGCAACTAAGTCTACACTTATATAGATTAGGTATTAAAATATTTATAATACAAACAACCACATAAATATGTAAAATAATCATATTATTGATTAATATGCATAAAAATGAGCATTCCTACTCCATAATCTGGTTTGAAGGATCTATTTCAATGCTAAAATAGGCCATACATATAGAAAAGAATGAAGAGATAGAAGAGAGGCATGGGAGAGGTCTATGACAAGTCTCGTATCATGAGGAAGTGAGTTACAATGAAGAAAACATCTGAAGAATATTCATGAAATTCTCCTTAATGTGTGTGATCTTGTAATGATCTTCTTATTCATCAAGGTAGCATTTGGGATCATCATTGTCCTTCATGACTTAGCAATCCTTCTTTCAACTACCCGTTTACAGTGATTGTGAATTAAAAAGTCACATTCCAAGAGTCTAACTAATTTATTTACATTAAAAATATATTTAAGGAGCTGATTCAATAATTTTTCCCCCTTCATTATATAATTTCATTCATCATTCTCATATTTTCTCCTTAGGTAGGGTTATTCCTTGTAGCCCCATTTTAGTGAAAAGCTCCACGTTTCAGATTATATATAGTACATATATCAAAAATAATAGTAAATTTGAGTACCCACTATCCCCTTACATCTACAATCCAAATTTAAGGATCTAACTCTCGAGGAAAGCCTACATTCTCAACCTCCGTCTTTCCCAATTAGACCTGATGCAAGCCCATAATACCAGAATCCATACAAGGCCATACAATAGCACTTGAAAAATTGAAATATAATATAGGGGATTTAAAATTATGTCTTTTTCTAATGTTTAAATTCATTTCATGGGTTGAAACTCAATTTAAGCAAGTTATAAGGTTTCTATCCCTAATTTGATAAAAGTACATACTTGAGTAGGTAGAGAGCTAGAATAAATGCATATTTTCAGTTATGGGGTGTTTCAAGATTAACCAATTATTTTGTGTTGTCTAACCCAACATTATTCTACCCTTCAAATATATTTTTTTTCTATTTCAACCTTTTGTACCTCTAAAATAATTAAATTTCTCACCATTTTGTGTGTATATTGAACTTAGTGCATGGTTGTAGATGCTTTGATGGTTTTTTACCAACCTATTGATCTTATTAAAATATTTCAATGGTTATTAATACCTATAAAATACTCCTATATCAAAAACAACTAAAAAATTAAGCATAGGCCAATACATACTTTCTTCTCAACTTGAAAATAGGCTATAAAAGAGCTCTTTGGTAGGCTTATATATCATCTTTGGGTTTGGTACTTATAAGGTTAGAGAGATGGTATTTTCATCAGTGATAATAATTTATTTAAATCCCCGCATAAATCCATATCATCTCATCATGTTTCTCACTCTTATTTACATCCTCAAACCTCACTTTCTATGCAAGGTTTATTGCGCTTGGTTGAAAATGTAGATCTACAGGTTTGTAGACTTGTAAGTATACATTCCTCTTAGTTAAAGCCACTAATATAATTATTATTGATATATTAATAAATTATTTATCCTCAATTATATCTTAGATGATTTTTCCAGCTCAAAAAATTCTTTGAATCTTCTTAACTATCTCAAAAGGTTATTTTTTTGTTGGTAAAATTGTAAATTGGTGTTCTTTAGGCCAGCATGTATGTACGTAAGATCAAATTTTGGAGTAAAAAACTTTATGAAATCTGTAATTTATTTTAATATCATCATTATAAAAATATTCCATATCCATATGGTGTGAATATGACCTTACCATGCATAAAAGCTTTAGCGTGACTATGATTGAGTCTATGTACCATGTTTTAGCCTACAAGCTAACTAATTAGTCCATTACCTATAAATTTATTCCTCACATGTGATGAAAATAAATTCCATAAATTAATTAGTACAGGTATTAAAACTATCTAGGTGGTTTTAAATTCATATCAATGCATTAGGGTCACTTGGAATAACACTCTACTCCATCATGTTTTTAGAGAGGTTTTTGGTGTGTAACATTATTTAGGATTATTCATAACTCTATGGACCTTAATTTTATAAATAATACAAAAACATTTTATGGAATATGGTCTATCAACACCTCATAATGCCATTGGATCCCATGCATCTACTCATTCAACTTCCAATGTGAGGAAATTAACCATTCTTGGTTTGCCATCTTGTTCCAATATGTCTAAAGATTATTTTTATCCATAAGGTCATAAAACTACTATTTTATATTTAGTAAAGGTTATAGTAGATCTTAAAAACATCTTCTTAGATCCTTCAACAACTCTCCAAGTCATTTGACATCTCAAAAGTCTTAAACCCTGATCTATCTCCTAATGAGGGTTTGAGAGCAATAGGCCATACTGACCCTACTAGTATTGAACAAACTTTTATTAAAATTATAATCATTAGAATCATTTTTAAAAACCTATATTAGGGTCTCTTACATCTTTAGTTTCCACAAAAACCCTAATTTCAATGTAAATATTGCTTATTCTCATTCATTATTAAAAGTAGACTTATGGCTCCTAACGGGAGTCCAGGGTCTATTCATGACTTTTATCCTTGGTAAACTTAAGAATCCATATTATTGACTGATTTGTATTTTTAAAAACATTTGAAACATATTCACCATATCTCTTAATATTTTTCACACTTCAAAATACCCTTTTCATGTGCTTGACCTTAGGCACAAAAAGCCTATTCTTTGACCCCTTGTAAGCAGGCCTGTAGTTCTATGATCTAGGGTTATCCTCTTTGTAAATTTGTCACAAAATGGGATTTTGGTTTATCTCATATCCATAGATTTTCTTTGGAGATATTTTTAAGACTTCTAATACTTAATGAGGGTTTGTTCAACTAGGAATATCAACAAATGTTACCATGAATCCCCATGTCAACTTTATAGTCTTACATGGCTTACTCAAGGACTTCATGGCCTATCATTTTAGGATATATAATGAGTCATTGAGGAATATTTACACACTTGGGTGATTTTTATTAGGATTCTATATACCTATTATATAACTACCCTCTTATTCTTGTAAAGAGCTAGATGGAGGAATACAAATGTTTTCTACCATTTCTGGACCTATAACTTAGTCCTAAGAATGGATGTGACTTGAAGATGATGGGAGAACATGACAAGAAAATATTTAAACCTTTTGTCTACCATATCTTACATTATTCCTTCTTTGCATGTTACAAAATGAGTAGGATAACACTTTTAATGTTTTACAACATTAGTATAGTGAGTTATACTTCATTTTATTGGTTGTATGGACCAAATAAGTTGTAAATATGATATATAACATGTTTACATAACCTATAAATTCCTTCTAAACCTTTATCTCCCTTGAACCAAAATTGAACATTACATGAGAAGGCTAGACTAACATATGAAAAAAATGAGCAATCACCCTAATCCTATAAAAATAACCTTTAAATTTGCAAAACACTTTATAAGGGATCAAATAAATAAACACTAGTTAAACAACTAAAAATTATGACTTAAGATTTTGACTAGATAACCCTAGAATACCATATAAGCTACCAATAAAGATACACTACCTATTAGGATAACACAAGATATAAATAAGACAAACACCTTCAAGGCTATCAACAAAGTTAAATATGATTTAAATAGCAAGTTTTGAATTAGGCTCACCTACAATAACCAAATTTTGCTAACATCACTTGCACCTAAGGTTGTATCATCTTATTCCACTTCATTGGCTCCTTAAATGCCAAACAACTTCTTATCAAAAAAAATATGTGCTTTGCTCCACTTTCTATCGCATCCAAAAACATAACCCTTTTTCATGCTTCTCTTCAATTTGTAGTGGGGTTAATTTAGTAATGTAAGGAAATTATTACAATGTGTAATTATGTTCAAAACCATTAGTGAAAACCCTTTGAGTGATTATATATCTATCCTTCACTTTACACACTAATGGTATATGTTAGTGTCCAAATCTAAGCTGATCAATTCCTGCCCTATTTTTGACAAATGAGTGTTTGAAGGTCCAAAATGTACCTCCTCGAAAGAAATCTCTAGAAGTGCTCACTTGGGTTATAAAAGTCTTATATTTACAACCGTGTTGGGAAGACCCCATAATCGTAGTTTCAACGAACATTTAGCATTTTTATGTTTTAAAGACATTACAGGGTCCATGGTAAAAATGTCAGGTCGGGAAGATAAAAAATGCTAAGCGTAATGTTTTTAATCTTAGAAAGGAAAAGGAATGTATATTTGAGCATGGAAACCATGTCATATTTGAAAACTTGCAAATTGCATGTGATTCTACCGAACTCACCATATGTATGCCAACCACAATGATGTTCATACAATGATAACATGCCCACATGGCATGAAAGGGAGAAGCTTAGATGACATGTCTTAAAATCGATGCCAACAAAAAGCAAAGAGCATGCCAATTAATCCATGTCCATGTTGGGGTCTTCATTATCCGCATGAAAAGTTCAAAAGAGCCATGTAAATGTGCGAATACCAACATGGAGGAAAGGTCAAAAGAGTCAAAGTAGAGCCTGGATTATAAGGAAAAGGAAAGGAATGACGGAGAATTTCCGTAAGAAAACAACTTTACATAATTACAGTTTTCAAATTGGAATCGGTATTCAAAGCTCCGCCAAGCATGTACACGCCAAACACATGGAGGCAAAGGTAAGCGAGACATTTGAAGGAACATGACCTAGATCCAAACGCGAAACTCAACTTTGCATATAGCAAATTGCATTTGGATCTTCCAATCCCACAGCTCACACTCCAAAGCCAATGAATACACTACGGAGATATAAATCGGGATTACATCGTGCATTTACAACTTCGGGTTCTTAACCTCAAATTTTAACAATGCTTTCCGTGCTCCAAAGCCCGTTAGTCAAATGACACATATCATTTAAGGGAAGACGTGGACGTTTCAAGTCCACGCAAAAGCTTGTTTTGAATGCTAACAGCGATGCTCAATTGCGCAGGTGAAGGCTCACGTAGGGGCAAAAAAATTGTTTAAAAAAAAAGAGCCAATGCCATTAGTTGAAGAGTCAACGTGGAGAGTCAAAGGGTCACGCAAACTTTGAAGTGGTGGAGGTTTAAAATGCAAATACAACTTTGCAATTGCAAAATTGCAATTTGCAAACTGACTTCCCAAACACATCAGCGGCACTAATAGTGGAAAAAGCAATTTTTTTAAAAATTGCAAGTTGTAGAGTGTGAACCAATCTCCGAAAACCGCAGTGATAGGTGTTGACCATGTGCAAGGGATAAAGGCACGATAGGATTGACAGGTTTTAAAGTGAAAATTGCAATTTGAGTGCCAACTTCCAAAACCCACCAGCGGAAGTACATGAAGAATCGAGAATTACTTGGCATAATGTAGAATATGTATGTGTGTCATGGTCTGGTTAAGCACTGATTTGAAAGCAATACACCAGGAGCAGCTGCATGAATGTATCGAAGAATATGATAGAAGTAAATACAAGGTGCTATAGGTATGTCAAATGTGCCAGTGGGGAACAGATCAAAGTCGATGCCAAAGATAGATCATCTTCCTGTAATGGCTTTCCCAGCTGATATTCCATAGGAGCAATTGCCCTGGCTTTTTCATAGCTCAAATGCCACAATGCGAACACTTGTGACTCCTTTTTTACATGCCCCGTCCTCGCCATTGGGCTTATTCAGGAGCTGCCTCCATTAAGCAACTGGTCATACTTGAAAAGAGAAGTTATAAGAATATTGTAGTAGCTTTGAAATCAGGCTAGAAATTAAACATTTATTATCAGATTAAATAAAGTGATAGTTCTGATAATCACGTGGATGTGCTTATTCCAGAAGTGATCCAGTCATCGAAAAGGGTCCTTAACTTGGAATACATGGATGGGTATGATTAATGATAAATCAACCACAGAGGCTTTAGGTGTAGAGAAGCAAATTCTTGAAGAGTGGGTTACACGTTATTGTGCACATCAAATATAAAACATATATTGACGGTTTTTCATTTTTTAATGGGGATCCTCATCCTGGGAATTTCCTTTTGAGAAAGCAACCCCCTTTTCAAACCACTATACTAGATTTTGGACTGACCAAATCAACCTCAAGTGATATGAAGCAAGAATTAGCGAAAATGTTGTTGGCCAGTGCTGCGGGGATTATGCAGCTTTACTATCAGCTTTCTCTGAGATGGGCCTATAATTATGCTTTGACATGCCAGAATATGCTGTGACAGTTACTAATATATTTGTCGATGCTTCAACTCCAAAAAAAACAATCACTTGAAAATATGAAATTTTTTGGTAAGAATAATAAGAACAGGAAGAAGATTCAAAAGATGGAGTGGACATTTCTAGCAGAGATGCAATAACACTTTGCAACATTGAATTGTTGTATCCTTCCATGGGAGTAAACTACCTTTTAGGTCCTCTCAATTTGGATCAGGTAGAGCCAGAAGTAGCACGGAGTTGACCATATCTTCTATAAGTGTCTTCTAGTCATGGTCTGTATTGTGTCTATCCTAATGCTAAACCCTTTCCCAGATATAACGACATAATTCTTGGTTGACCATCTACATTTACCATACTACCCGCATTTTCAAGGCTGAATGCAAGAGATGTACAATTGGGAACTAATACTATGGATTCAAATACTAAATTTGGGTTAAACATGAAAACCTCAAGTAGGATGCTATCCTTGAGACCATAAAAGAATAGGTCATTCATGTTATCTTCTTTGATGTCATCCATGTATAAATATATATATTTTTATTTGATTTATATAATTCCTACTAGGCCATGTTTGTTTCATCTTTGTTACTTAACTTAATAATTTTTTTGAAACATTATTGTGATAGTCCATTTGCAACTCATCAATAAACACTTACCAATTAATATGAAAGACATTATTTTTATTTTAAACACACAACCACCTCTACAAAATTAACTACTCAAGTTCTAGATACAAATATATCATGACCACCTTTTATGCACAAGTAGTTTGATGTTGATAAAAAAATCCATTTGATTGATCCACGTGAGTAGATCCTTAGCATTAAATTTGTGCACTTCATCTTTTGGCATTATCTTCTTTCAATCGATATTTGAGTTTTTATTTTTTCTAATTTAGATAACTTGGATAGAGTGATGGATGTTCATTTGGCTTAAGATGACCAACAATAGTAGTCAATTGCCCAGTGATAGTTTCCAACTAAGACTTCACACCATAGATGTCCCCTTTTTCCCCTATGACTCCCATTTTACAACATCAAGGTCATCATTTGTAAATTAAAACCATGCCTAAACTTGGTGAACCATAACCGAAATTAAAGGATCAAAATTTTCAGACTAAATGTCATCCTTATGAAACATTTTTTTGAGTGTCATTCCCTCTTTCACAATCATGAGTTATTGGGATAACCATGCACAAACCTTAGGGTTAGAGATTTGTGATCGATAAATATATTGGTAGATTATACCATTATCATCATCTCATCAAGATGTGTACAATGACTATTAATTTTCACAAGTGTGTGAGAAAATATTTATAGACTCTTCATTTAAAACAAAAATAAACATCGAGCAATACTAAAACAAGGAAACATAAATTATTCCTATATCACAAGTTATGTTTTTAATCCTTCAAGTCTAATGTCAACAAGTACACCAGATCCAAGCATTAATGTCTTATAAAATTTTAGCTAATTGATGTTTTAATACCACTTGTAATTAAGTTACTTAGATAATTCAAAACAATGGAATATTATAGCACATAATTATGACTAGAATAATCGAATCCACAAAAATAATTAATGAAAGAGTTGAATACTTGATAAATATGACTGAGCCAATTCGAAGGGAAAATCTCAATGACAACGTAATAATAGTAGAATTTTCATCCTAATGAACAAATAATAGCCACTAACTCTTATATATACTCCACTTAGGCCATGGTCAATCTATAGGCTAACCCTAATAATAATATAAAATATAGATAAATGTGGCAATAATATATGAAAGGTTATGTAAGCGACAAGTAATCCACGCTTATCCCTAGACATAGTATAGATTATGGGCATATTAAAACATAGTTTTCAAACTTATTTTTGTTTTTTTTTTATCTTCAATTCCATTTGAATGAATCCATGCAAGTGTGTCTACACCCTGCCCTAAATTCTCAAAGTCGGACCCCTAAGAGCACTATTTCTTGCATATCCATACAACACTCAAGTAGGCGGGGCGTGGGAGGTACCCACTACCCATTTTAGAGTACCCCACGATTTGAAGACATAGAAGGATGTTGGTTCAGGAATGCTAGTGCTCGAGTTGGGTGGGGCATAGTTGTTGGGGTTGGGGAAGGTGGCCTCCATCGGTATATAGTATTTTGGCTGAGGGAGAGGGGTACCTAACATTTGGTGAAGATCCCCTATCTGGGGTGGGAGGAGTTAAGGGTGATCTTACCCTATTTATCTATATCAAGGAGCCCCTCGATACAGAGCATCCCTAGAGAGATGGGGGAACTCTGAATGGCAAGATCCTTCTATCTAAAGGGGCCCCCTTTATAAGGGGTAGGTAGTGGGGCTCAACTAGATCTAGGGCTGGGGTAGCTAATGGGTAGCCCAAAAAACTATATATGTTGGTGCATCTATTAGTTGAATAAATCCATATATGTGAGAACAAAGGATTCAAAAAATCCACAAAGCTTCAAACCTCATATGAAATATTCAAAAAGTTCACACCGAAGTGTAAGAGATGTTAAGGGAGTAACATGAGAAGTACAAACCAAAGTATGATCAACATAGATTTGAACATAAATTACTTATTAGGGAAACACTATAGTTCTAATTGGGCCATAAATTAAATTCAAAGATAAAACATTGAAGTTTAAGGCTCTTTCTTGTAAACAACTTTTTATTTTTTATTCTATAATGTTTAGAATTGTCTATTGTGTAAACTTTCATGTTAGACAATGAAGAAGGGCCTTTCATATCTCATATTTAATATATTTCTATTTATATCCATGGAATTAGATAAAGATGTTCTTTTGCATATAAATTAGAGACAAAAGTGTATGAGAGTTATAACGTAGGATTTAATGGATGTTTTATAATCATTTGAAATCCTATTCCAAATAGGATGTTCAGAGTAAAAATACCAGCCTCATGAGTTTGTAATTTTTTGGACAATAAACATCTCCTAACTAGTGAGGTATAATATCAATTTGGACAATGAAATACTATAAATCTTCTCCACTATGCTAACAAGGATGTGATATCGCAGATATAACACATGTTGGTAGTTGATTCCATCAAAATTTTAATCTAGATGAGGTGCATCAAATAAGTACATAGGGGTTTATAGAGATAGAATCACATCTGGGGTTATATAAATACTTTAGATGAAAATACATTAGTAGATGTATGTTCCGAAAGGACATGAACATATGGTGGTGGAACTGTTTGTTTCTATAAGGTTGTAGGTACAAAACAAATCTAATAATTACATAATTATAGTTTATTGTAGGTTGGTGTTACATAACCATTGTAATAGTACGGTCTAACATTGAAAGACAATCTTTCCTATAACCAAGACACATCTAGAGTAATGGTTTCAAACATTTTATCTTCCTCTCTTATATTATTTATTCATCCTTATGAATATTATAATTTTGTGATAATGTATAAATCTTATTTATTTTTGTGTTGAATCCATAATATTAATGAGTATTCCAATGATGTTTTGAGTAAGGTAATGATGTTCCTTACAATTCTTGTCGATTGATTATGTTTTGATGTTAGATTTGCGTAGATAGTGTGACTTCAACAAGTGTGAAAAATAGCATACATAATTTTGTGTATGTTGACTAATAAATGACCATAAAGGCCTCATGAAAGTAATACTTTTACAATAAAAAAATGAGATAGTGAAAAGGATAGATTATCCGTCATTCTTCTACATTTTCTTTCAAATTCAGTTTCTTAAGAATAGTCTTGTGTAATTATAGCTTTGCTTATTGTTGTGTTCATTTAATGATTTGTTAATTATATATTTTATGTCAAGTTTCTTTAAAATTGCAACATTCTTTAATAGAATAATACGTACCACTAATCATTGTTTGTATTTTTTCCTTAATTGTTAAAAAAAAAAGAGAAAAAAAAAGAAAAGAAAATGTAATCTTAAGACAAACAGAAAATACGTTTTGACGAGTTAATTTATAGAATTAGCAAGATCAGCTCCCTCCCAAATAACGGAAGGCAGTTAAGCTGCTAAAACGTTTTAAAATCTATAGCCGTCGATTGCCTCTCCTCACACAGCTCCACCAATGACGACAGCCAGCAAGCATACGTTTTCCCGTCAAATAACACAAACAAATTGTATAAGAAAACCCCGCCTCACTCGAAATTGACTTTACCCTCAATCTTTGAGTCTGTCCCTAATCGAAGAATTTCAATACATGTTGTGATCCAATACAAATTTACTTTACCCTCAAGCTTCAACAGTTGCGACGCCATGGCTGAGGGATTTCGATGCAGAATTTGTTCCCATGTTTTTCCAGCCAGAGAAGATTTTGAAGAACATATGCGTCGCCATTGGAAAGGCGAGTGCACCAAAACTCAATTTTCTGTTTACATGAAATCGGTATCGTGCACAGAGCAATTGTTTAGATGTGAAAGGAGGAAATTCGTTTGTGCCGTCGGATTCATTTGAGTGCAACAATACCGATTTGCGTTTTCTTTAAAGTTTTCAAGTAGAGTCTTGCTGGTTTTTTTGCTTTGAAATTTTGGAGTAGATTAAAGTCTCTTGTCCTGCGACGATTTTAACGGCTAAAATTTGATAGCGTTTTATGAAATTTTCCTTTCTTTACAGAGGACTTTTTAGGGGAAAGACTTCTTTTGCGACAACGAAGAGTCTTGGATTCACGGGAAAACGCTCATGGAGGGAGGTTACCTTCTCAGTGAGTAATACAGACGCAACATGCTTAATTGTGTTCTTTAGTTTTTAATCTGCAACCTCGTTTTACTTATTTAATTTATCTTTTGAAGAGGAAGCGGAAGCGGCCATGCTGTTTCTTCGTCAAATTCCAGCCTGCAAACTTCTTCGGGGCAGAATATTCATTTGCCTTCTTCGTGTGAGCATGGAAACAGCAGAAATCAATTGACAGGTAGGGATAATTTTAGCGCCTAGGGTAATTCGAAAATTGGACATATTAAATATGTACAGGAAAATATTAAACGCTTGGAAAAAACGATTCTCCTCAGGATCTTTAAAAAGAATATTTTATTTTATTCTGCAATATGCAATAATTAAGGAAAATTCTGACAATATTTATCCCCGTTAGTTTAATGTAAACATTAAAGGCTGATATTTCTGTTTGACTGAAAATGCACGCTTACTTAAAGACGGAACTCCCTGTATTTGCCTCCTGCTGTTGATACCCTGAATGCTTTGAAATTTTATCTAGAACTGTTTCAGTATCAATCTCGACATATTATCAATTTGCCATCTCCTTTCAACATTCATTTAATTCCAGCACCGATCCACAACAATTACTATTTCACCCACAACAACAATTTGTAGTTCACAGAAATTTCATCAACACGAATGCCTCGTGTCTGTTGGAGACTGGAGTTAATTTCTCCACTCCTCATGCATGCAGCAGTTAACTATCAGTCTGGAGTTAGAGTTGCAGTTTGGATGTAAAGACTAAAATTAGTCTTTGGTTTGTTTTTCTAATTATTGTTTGTTCTCAATTCTATTTAATAGACCCATGGGGCAATATTGTAATTTGAACAAGATCAAGAAGAAAAATCAAAAGATCAAGAAGATTATCAAAAATTTTGTTCCATAATTTTTGTAGCAATCTGAGGTTTTAATCTATGTTTTTTTATGTTTTTTAATTACTAACAATTGGTACCAGAGCCTGGTTAGGAAAGCAACCAATAGGGAGGTGCCAAGAAGAAAGGAGAGCGAAGCAATCGCAGTCCAACGCGTGAAGGAAAAATGCAGGAATTGCCAGTAGGCAGTGCAGCGACCGACATCGGCAGTGTAACCGACGTCGGCCGACTCCCAGACCAACATCGACAGAGTAAACTGACATTGGCAGTATTATTGACCGACCGCAGCAGTGTAACCGACGTCAGCGACTGTGTGTTCAGAAACAGCGACCAGAAAGTCATCTCAGCATGAGAAATGGCAGCAAACAACAGTATTTCACAGCCTCAAATTTGGAAAATCTTGGAGACTACCTATAAAGGTGAGAGTGGTGATACTTATTAAAGGCACATACTTTTACGAGCAAGGAGACATGGATGGCATAGTGTAGTTTTTAACAGTCGTGGGCAAACGAAGCCAAGAAAGAAAGAAAGAAAGAAAGAAAGAAAGAAAGAAAGTGAAAAAAAAGAAGAAGCTGTGAAGGTGTTGAAAAGAGCCAAGCATCGAAATAGTTGAAGATAGAAGATTGCTCTGAAGAGCTTGCTCCGAACGCGAAAAAGAAGGGCGTCAAAAGTTTTTTATTTGTTTATTGTTTTGTTTCATGTCTGCTGTCTGTATTCAGTTTTACAAGGCATATGTTTTTCGTGTTATGCAAGCAATACAATCATTCATTGTCTTCAGATTATAGCATTGACGGCCGCAGTGCCGTGTTTAAAAAGATGAGCTCCGCAGAGCTTGTGTTACACAGTGAGTGAAGCTGTGAAAGTGTGTGTGTTACATTGCGAGTGAAGCTATGAAATTGTGTGTGTTGAACAGCGAGTGAAGCTATCAAAGTGTCTGAAGATCAAGCCGATCGTTGGCAAATCTAGACCAATGTGGAAAGAACCTAGTAGAGTTTTGGGAGGAAACCTGAGTAGTTAAGCATCAGGGAAAAGAAAGGTAAGCAAGCAGGAAGCTTGCAGTGTTGGACATAAGCATGACCATTGATAGCCTTTCGACAGGCTAGTACTCAGTCTTAAACGCTGAGTGAACGCTCATTGAGCAATTGTATTTGTTTTGTATGAAGACAAGGTGGTGTATTCTGCATGAGAGGCAGTGTATTTTGTAAAAGGAAAAGCATCCTAGCTGAAGCCGGTAGACAGAATGAGTGAAGAGTTGTATGCCATCAGTGGCAGCCACTAGTAACGTAGCTGTGGCAAGAATGGTAAATCATTTAGCCATTGTAAATGCTGAAATAGTTTGTGCTAGAAATTAAGGGGGAGTGTTGGAGATTGGAGTTAATTTCTCCACTCCTCATGCATGCAGCAGTTAACTATCAGTTAGTTAACAAACATTTAGTTAAACTGTTAGAGTTGCAGTTTGCATGTAAAGACTAAAATTAGTCTTTGGTTTGTTTTTGTAATTATTCTTTGTTCTCAATTCTATTTAATAGACCCATGGGGCAGTATTGTAATTTGAACAAGATCAAGAAAAAGATCAAGAAGAAAGATCAGAAGATCAAGAAGATTATCAAAAATCTTGTTCCATAATTTCTGTAGCAATCTGAGGTTTTAATCTGTGTTTTTATATGTCTTTTAATTACTAACAGTGTCAATAGTTTGACCTTCTTGATGGTA
Source organism: Torreya grandis (assembly GCA_037957365.1). Taxonomy (NCBI): domain Eukaryota; kingdom Viridiplantae; phylum Streptophyta; class Pinopsida; order Cupressales; family Taxaceae; genus Torreya; species Torreya grandis. Next base: position 331,664 of record JARHVA010008263.1, on the reverse strand, counting down.
TACACAACTTCAGAATCAGCATCAACAAAATGTCAATTTGAAGTCTCCTGTTAATTTTCATGATGTCTCCAAAGTTGATTCACAACACTTTCAGCAATAACTTGATCCCCGTTTGAGGCTTAATGGCAAAGTATTCTTCAGCATCACAAACTACCACATGAAAGTCGTAGAAGTGGATATGTTATACACCAAGCCATTTCAGTCCCAGGAAACAGTCACTGCCCCTTCAAAAACAAAAGATGCCCTGCTTCACACACCAAAAAACTAATAGTTTAAGTTATAAGAATATAATGCTATTGTGTCTGTTGCCCATTACAGGTTGAAGAGGATACATATATTTTAATTAGTAACAGATCTAACTCATTTCACCCAAAAACAGATAGTAATATAGAAGTGGTCATTGGCATATTTATGAAGTTCTTGAGAGGATACAATAGGAATCATATAAATACTTGGGATTAGAATTTTCTTAATATTCAACATTGTTAGAACAGGTTAAATAAAAGCAAAATTACAATCTATTTTGATTGTTTACCTCCAACTCCACTTGATATTGTTTGGAGACATCCACATAGGTAAATGAAAAGTGAATTTGGAAATACAAAAAGCTGGGAATCTCATTGAGACGTTTCAACAGATTCACGTCCAAGGGTAAGAGATTTTAGGAGAGTCACAAGCTAAGTACAAAGAAAGATACGATGAACAAAGTGTTCAATATAGTTTTATTGTTGGAACAAGTTAAGTTAGCACATAAACAAGTAAAGTTCTCAAGATAAAAAAGAAATTAAAGTTTGATATGGCTGTCGAAAAAGCGAGAATACTTCTAAATTGAATCAGGCTCCTTATATAAAACTATAGTGTTGCGGATGTTTGTAACCTTTTTATTTCCTCTTCCATACTAGATGATCAATAACGGTCTTTTCTACGTTGTGTAGACCATCTTCCTCTAGACGATCAATAACGTCTTTTCTGGGAGTAGTGTAGTTTGGATAAAGATGTTATATTGGAGAAAACTGAAAGAGCATTAAGGACAAAAGTGTAGGAGATTTTATATGTATAATCAAATTGTATCTCAAAGAGGACTTGAGTCCTCCGATGAGAGTTTCCAAGGTTTTAGTGACCAAATGTTTTAAAATTGGAAAGGTATGATGTAAGTTTAGATCGTGAATTATTAAAAAGATAAAGATATTTAAATATAACATTTGTACTAACACTTTCTCATAGATGATTCCCTCAAAATTTCAATCAACTAAGTGGATTAGATAAGTACAAAAGGGTCTATTAAGCTAGGATTATTGACCTTCCTACAGAGTTGTAGTTGCGTAAGTTAAACCCCGGCTCGCTTGAAGTCTATTTGACCTAAATCTTTGCTTCTGTCCCTGATTGTCAAATAATCTTAATCCATTTTCTGAGTTAAATCAAATTGTTTTCACCTAATTTCCATTCGAGCATAGCTTCAACAGTTGCGACGCCATGGTTGAGGAATATCGATGGAGAATTTGTTCCGCTGTCTTCACGAGTGAGGATCTTGGACGACATATGAGTCGCCATTGGAGAAGGGAGGGCACCAAAACTAAATTTTCTGTTTCACTAAAATTGGTCAAATCTCTAAATGTGGGAGGAAGAAAAACGCTAGTACAGTCGGATTCAGTTCCGTTCATCTACCTCTTTTCATTTTCTTTAAGTATTTAAAGATTTTGGTCCTGATGGTATTTTTTTTGTTTGAAATTTAAAGTACAGCAAAGTCTTTAGTCCTGCGACAATTTCGAGGACAAAATTCCTATGACAGTTTATCTGGTTTTTCTTGATTTAAAAAGAAGTTGTTCGAAGATTTTTTTCAGATAATATTATATTTTACGAATCTGCATCTGATTTTAACAGAAAGATATCAAGAGCCAGAACGACAGAAGTTGGATTCTTTGAGAATGCGGCATGGAGGCAGTTTACCGTTTCAGTGAGTAATACAGTGCGACATGCTTAACTTTGTTCTTTATTTTTTAACAGGCAACCTCATCTTCGTTAATTTTTCATCTTATAAATTTGCAAGAATTGAGCAGCCGAACAATGTCAGCCAGGCTGAGAGAAGAAGCGACCTTGCTATTTCTACATTCAACTCGAACCTGCAAACTCCTTTGGGGCAAAGTACTCCCTTGCCTTCTCAATATCGTCATGGAAACACCAATGGGGTTCCGACTCCGTTGACAGGTAGGGATAAGTTTAGCGCCGAGTTTAATTTCGAAATTTCTCATAAAGTTCTATAAAAAAAAATATTTTATGTAATTTGCTACAATATGCAATATGTGGAAATTTGAAAAGAAAATAATAATAAAATCCAAAATATTTATCACCGTTATATCAATGTAAACTTACAAAAACTGATATTTTTATTAGTATGATCCACGCTTACTTAAAATAATCTCTATTTACAGGGTTAGCTCTGCCTCAGCGATTCGACGGGAATATGGCTCCTTCTATTTGTTCTTACATACCACCCGGCATGCGCCCCCAAATCAACTTACAAGTGCCACAAGATTACCCTCAATTTTTCATCACTGATCCACAACATCAGCTACTTCAGTCTCAACATCAACTACTTCAGGCTCAACACAATGTCAATTGGCTGTCTCTTTTTAGCGTTGATTATAATTTTTCCAGTGCCGATCCACGACAACTACTATTTCACCCGCAACAACAATTTTACTTTACACATTCTCTACCTGATGTTAGCTTTCAGGATGCTTTCAGTGGTCGCTCACAGCAAATTTATCAAAATCATTCCGTCCATTTGCCGCCTACTGCCAACAGTTTCAATGTCTCGCCGGTTGTACCACAACAATTTCAGCATCAAAATAGAAACAATGTCAATTTGCAGTCTCCTGATAACTTTCGGCAAAAGCGTAATGTTACTGTGAGGATTTCTCACCCTATTACCAATCAGACTGTTTCGAGGGACGATCCACCACAATCTCAGCAGCAACCACGTCCCAATCTTAGTAGCGGAATGCGAGTCTTCGACCGTCCCGATGAAGACAAGAAAAAGCGGTGGACAAAAAATAAGAAAACATGATGACCGAATTGGATAATAGATTCTACAGTCAGGTTCTCAAGATGTGAAATTTTTGTTTTTGCTGTGGAATTTTGTGTTTCACTTCAAGTTGCATTTCTCAACCGAATTAGTGTGAAAGGACTGTTGGATCAGAGTGAAGATAAAGCTTCGTTGCATAGGGTTTTAATCGACCTTTATAATCAAACATTTCTGGCGGCTGTGTATAACATGTCTGCATAACAAAGTTGAGATGTCCGATATTTTTGTATAACTTATAAATATTTAAAATGACAGTGGAGATTGAGAAGTATTTTTAGATATATTTTTTAATATGATTGTTGGTTTGAAATATCAATAGATTTGATAGTTTTATGTACATTATTATTTTCACATCATTTTTATTGTAATAATATTTGTAATAAAAAATATATGCATATATTAGTCTTTAGTGTTACGGCGAAAAGGATCAATTGACAACATGGACAACGGTTATTTAAAGTAGTTTTGTTGATTAGATGGTGGAAATGAAAGCTTAACACCTTAATAAATTTAATTAATAACATTCATTTTGTTTTTTCATTGGAGACAAGGGTGTTGTGAAAATTTGACATTTACTTCGTTTATTCATTGGAGACAAGGGTGTTGTGAAAAATTGACATTTAATTTGTTTTTTCTTTTTCCTTTGATGGTAAGATTTTTATGCAATGTTTCTTTCTCCACAAGCAAAACTTAAAGTATGATAATTCAAAAGGAAAACAAAGGCCTTTAATTTTTAATAGCTATGCATAGACAAACTAGATATTGGGTAGGAAACCAATGTGACTTAGGTTAAGATCTTAAATATCATAAATATAATTATGCTAACAATTATTGTTGTTTGATGCTTTAAAGTATGATCATTTAAAAGGAAAACAAAGGCCTTTAATTTTTAATAGATATGCATAGACAAACTAGATATTGGGTAGGAAACCAAAGTGACTTAGGTTAAGATCTTAAATATCGTAAATATAATTATGCTAACAATTATTGTTGTTTGATGCGAAAGGCATTAGAAATCTATGGGTCTTTTATTGATTAGAAATACTAACATTATTTTTTATTAGGGAATTTTATTTTGTATTCCATTCAATTATTTTTCTTATTCTTTGATATGTAATGAATGTGTTTTTTTTTTTTTTTCAATATTTTATGTTCTGAATTTTATCTTATAATGAATAAATTGTTCAATCAACATGTTCAAAGCTTTTAATATTTTTACAATTATTATCAACTAATTTAAAATAAAACATGTGTTTCTATATAAATATGGCAAAAACATCTTTTGTAGTGGGAGAACATATACATTCACCAAAAATGAATATCACCTATTTATTACATGCAAAAGATGAGGATTGTTCTATTAGACTTAGATGTTGGTGGAATAATGGATTATGTTTAGCATTTTTAAATATCAAATATATATAATACTTTCATTCTATTTTAAAATTTTAGAAAGAAACAAATAAGTAGAATAATGTTTAGTACTACTACTTAAGATGCATTTAAATATAGTAAGAATGAAAGAATATAGTGTATAATAAGTAAAATTCATAAAAATATTTATTAAATATCATAAAATGTTTAAAAAAAATATGAACAAATGTTATAACTTTTATTAAACAAATTTTTCATATTAAAAAATAATGAATAAAAAATAATGACGTAAACTGTAACATTGTGTTTAAATGTCTTTAATATACAAGTACAATGACTAAATGAAAAACTAATTTAAGAGTGTTATGCATGTATAACCTATATAAACATAGTATACCTTAACTCTAATCCCTATACATATATAGATATATATTTATAGGTATACATATACATATTTAAATATGGTAATTTGTGGTTTTAGAGTGTACAATATCGTTGTTAAATTTAAATAAAATATTATTTCCATTTCAAAATTTAAAAAAAATGAAATAATTGTAATCAATTTCTTTATTCAAAATTATTTCTAGAGTTTAATCATCTATTTCTTAAAAATATTAGAAAGCATTCACATAAAAATAACCTCCAAGACAAAATCAATTGTCTAAATTACATGATTAAGTATAATAAGAATACATTTCCCTAATTTTAGTGCATGATGAATGGTTGGTGTGACCATGTCATAACCCATGATGATGGTTGGTATCAATATGTTGGACCACTGAACAGATGTTAGTAAACATGAAATGGATAATTGTCAATAAAATAAATTTATGGCACAATAGACTTTTTTCACATCTACAAGTGTCTCATTGGCATGCATTTTCTCTAGATATTTTTTCATTACAATAGATGCCATTTATTTTTTGTGTTTGATTTTAATGCATATGTAAGAGTGTTGAGGTTAGTTTGATTTATTATTGACCAAAAATAATAGTTTAATTAATTAATAGAATATAAAACAAATCTAATTTATATGTGAACTTGGCCTTTATGAGCAGAATTTCAATAATTCATTTGATAATTGCATGTTACATCAAAGGCATTGTTTATATTTTTTGATTTAATTGATATTATAATAATAGATTTGAACTATAAAAATTGAAATTATGATATTTACTAATCTAATATTAAAAGACAGTTACATATAGTATGTTACATAACTTACAAAAGATAGAAACATCCTAATAATAGCAAATGCACAAGGGTTAGAGAATATCACTAAAAATTTAAATATATATGACTACATAGGTGAATTTTAAAATAAAACATAGTCATACTAGAAAATATGATTTTCATTTTGGTGGGACAAGTCCATAAGAGGTGAAAAATAATGCACGACATCATTTTTTAAGGCTATCACCACATCCTTATTTATGGTATTATTAATTTTTTGATCTAGGAATTTTCAACCACCAAAAATGGTTGATTAATTGATTATATTTTTTCTCCTCATTCAAAATAATTAAAAAAATAGAAAACCCTATATCCTAGACATCAAACATAGTAAATATCAAATCTTAAAATGGGTGAAATAAGTAATGGAGATAATTGGGCTACCCTTTGAAACCCCACATAAGTAATAACCACCTACATGGCCCAAATGGGCCTTATTATGATGTATTTCTTCATCTTGGATGTGTATGCACAATCATGAATATAATGATAGATGGTATTTCACCTAAAAATACCCTCAACATATGCTTGTGGATGATATTGTAAACTTTAGATTTTGAAAATAAGTTAGTAATGATTCACTAATAAGAAGATATAAACTTATCTATAGGTTTTTCAAATGATAAAGAGTCAACTCTTAACTCTTAACAAGAGTTTTGGTTATATATAGTTCTTGAATTTGAGTTTAGGTCTTATTGGCATGCGAAATGATTGACTTAAAAATTATAATGATCATAAAAGAGTCTATTAAAAATATATAAACTCAAAAATATTTTACAATTTACACTTTGAAAAGTTTGCATTCCTTAGATAAGAATGTAGTTTGGCATTGTTTGTTAACATGGACTTGTACAAAAGACTCAAATATAAATATTTCCAATGGAAATATGGGGTCCCCAAAGTGGAGACGAGAATATAAATATATATAAAAATAAAATAAAAAAGGAGTGAAGCCTATGATATAGGAGATGGCATACTAATAAGGCATTTTTATGTCAAAAATATTCTAGATAAGCAAGGTTATGTAAAAATGCTTAATTTTTTAGGGTTTTTATCAAATTTCAGTGTTTACATTTGCCCCTACTTTATTCTACACTGAATTGAGTAGACTAATGTAAAATGTGAACTTGATTGTGTATACACATTTAGTATTTTGAATCAAAAATTGGTCATGCAATATTATTTAATGTGAAATCTAAAATAATGGAAAAAGTAGTTTATCTTTCATATGTGAAAAATTAAATTTTGTAAACTTGGTATTTTTGTTAAATATTGAAGAGATATCAAGGAAATTGGACCTATGAAATTGTATGTAATCTAATATTTTAATCATTTACAAGTGGAGATAGGGGGTTTTCAATTTTTTTTGCTTATTATCCATAGAGAATAAATAATTTTGAATGTGGCACTAGAATGAGTGTTAGGCTATTTAGTGTCCCTATACCACATCATTACCAAACCATAGATTGGAAAATTATAATGTGTTTGAGATTGATCAAGTCTAAATAAGTGAAACATTAAAATTTAGATAAGAATATGCTTTCACTTGTGAATAAAGCTGTAAGTAATAGTACAATGATAAATTATCAAGCATCACTAGATTATAATGAGAGATATAAAAAGGAATAACTCCACTTTATGGGTTCAAAAAAATTCCAAACCTAGACATTGATTTTCACTAGACTCAATGTGACTCACTTTCCACTACACAAATACAATCAATGCAAATCGATCTAGATTTGATTTTGATACTCTGAAAATTTTAAACATTTTAAAAATAAATATTTAAAAATTACATATATAAACATAAACATGAAAAATCATCATGTCTCCTATGTCTCTATTGAATTAAAATTGACACACCATTTGAATTTAAAACTTTTGAAACTCTATATTTTGAGAACCTTGGAACTTTACATACTTGAAACATTATTGAGACTTCTATATTTTTTATAATTCAAGTGAAATATTCAAAAAAAAATTGGATATATTAAATTGGATCACACAAACAAGTAGGATGCCACCATTATTTGGAAATTTATGCTTCACAATTAAATTTTCATGATAATATTGTTCATCAAGTCCATTGATTGTGTTACCCAATACATGATCAAGAGGATACATATATTCCAATTATAACATATCTATCTCATTTCACCCATAAATAGATAGTAATATAAAAGTGGTCATTGGAATATTTATGTTGTTCTTGAGAGGAAGAATCATAGAAATACTTGGGATTTGAATTTTTGATACATTGAACATTACTAGAATAGACTAAATAAAATAAAATTTACAATATATTTTTATTTTTTACCTCTAAATACACATGATATTGTTTCAAAATATCTATTTATTGGAAAAATAAAATTGGATTTAGAAATTTCAAAAGCTAGGAATCTCATTAAGATGTTTCAACAAATTCACATCCAAGTGTAAGAGATGTTAAGAGAGTCACAATATAAGTAATAATAAAGATATGATGAATAAATTATTCAATATAATTTGATTGTTGTAACAAGTTATGTTTGGAAATAAACATATAATGTTCTTAAGGTGAAACCAAGAAATTGAAGTCTGATATAGAGCATATATAACATTGGAAAAAGTGGAAAGGAATAATTTTAGATTGAATCTATCTCATTATATAAATATATAGTGGTGTAAATCTTCATATCCATTTATTTCTATCATTCATACTAGTTGATTAATAACTATATTTTCTATGTTGTATAAAAGATCTTTCTCTTGATATCTAGGAGTAGTTTGGATAAAGATGTTCTATTGGAGAAAATTGAGAGTGTTAAGCAAAAAAATGTAGGACCTTTATAAAATAGTTTTATAAGGAGATTATACATGCATAATAAAAGGGTATTCCAATGAGGAACTAAGTCATTGAATGTGAGTCCTTATACTTTTGGTGGCCAAATGTTTTTCAATTAGAAATTTATGATCTAAATTTACATCATTAGTTATTAACAAGATAAAATATTTAAATATGACACTAATGAAACTTTTCCATTATCGATTCCCTTAAAATTTCAATCATTTAAGTTGATCATGTAAGTAGATAAGGGTCTACTATGCTAGAATTAAGTATTGGAGTAGTCAAACACCTTAAATGTGAAGACATTAGTAAATATATGTTTAGAAAAGACTTTCATGGAAGGTTTTGAAACTACACATTCCTACATGGTTTTAGTTACATAACCACATTATTAATTACATAACTAAACTCTACCTCCATTGAAGTATACATGAGTTAAATATTCACTTTTGTCACAGTTCATCAAATCTGAAATGAAATAAATGGATGCTCTAACACTATACTAAGAGCTATTAAAATAATACAAAGTAAATATAATATTCAACTTATCATGAAAATAAAATAATATAGATATATCTACTCAGAAATGAGTGAACAATATAGACTCAAAAGGAATTTTTATTTATTTAATTAATTGAAGTTCAATATCTTGATATATAAAAAAGGAGCATTAAAATCAAAGAGTGTAACTAACATTCAAATAAGAGTTAGAAAAAAGTTTTTAAAATATACTACCCATAGTTTGATCTAAATTTAAATAATAAATGTCATGCACCAATTGAGTGACTAAATAACAACCTATAAATAAATAATTAGAAATAAACTATCATGTAATCAAATGCTAATAAAGCATTGATCATGCATATATAACATCTTATTAAATCTCCCCAAAGATGAGAATGTTAATGATGCCCAACTAATGTCACAAAGTAATAAAATTGGTTATACAAAGATCTTTGGTAAAAAATATCAGCTACTTTGTCAAATGTAGGAAAAAACTACAATTCCAATTGCATATCATGAACTAAATATCAAATGAAATGATGTTGGATCTCCTTGTTTTATTATCTAGCATTAAACTCAAGATTATTCATCATCACAATAATGTTAGTTTTATCACAGAAAAAGTGTAGATGGATGTTCCTTAATCAAATTTAAATCCTCCAATATCCTTTGAATCCATATCTCTTAACAACTTGTTGCTGCTACTACAATATGCTATAATTTTACTCAAGAGAGAGCCTATAGAACCAAGTGAGAGTACTTAACAAGATGTAAATTTTCTATCATCAACTAAACTAGCCCAATTAGAATCTATGTAACCAACTAGATCAATTTTTTCAATGGAATAATAATGAATGACAAAATTTTGTGTACCACTCATATACTATCAGACTCATTCTGTAGCACACTAATGAGACTCATATAGATCCTGCATGAATTAGGGGATTTGAATTATAATATGCATAATTTTAAGGCTTGTTGAAGTGAGGTACATGAGGCTCCCCAAAACAATTTATACAAATTAGCATCCACATTGGAACTTTCATCTTCCTTGGTTAATTTATCACCAAGGACTATGGGAGTTGTGATTGTTGTACATGTCATCATTCTAAGACTTTGTAATAAATTGGATACATATTTATTTTTAAAAATGAAAATACCTACTGCTTATTGTATTACTTCCACACTAAGAAAAAAAATGCATGACTCCCAGATATGACATTTCAAATTCCTATTTCATTTTTGCCTAAAACATCCTCATGATAGTATTATTGTTACCTATATAAAAAAGTTCCTAAACATACAAAAAAATAATGAGAATATCATTACCTATATGCTAGACATATATGGTTGGCTCTAAATGGCTTCTGATGAATCAATTCCTCCAGAGATAACTATCAATCCTTGCATACCAGGAACAAAGAGCTTGCTTTAACCCATTAAGTGATTTGTTTAACTTATAAACCAATTATTCTTTACTTGGAATTTATTAGCCCATGGATTGTTCCACATAGACTTCCTCATCTATTTAACCATTAAAGAAGGCTGATTTTACATCCATCTGATATACTGACCACTTGTATTATGCAATAATAGCCAAAAAAATCCTCATTGTAACAAGTCTTGCAACTAGAATGAAGGTTTCTTAAAAATATACTTGAGGTGTTTTTGTAAATCCCTTAGAAACTAGTCTTGACTTGTGTCTTGTCATAACACTATTATCAAATTTCACCTTGTTAATCCATTTGACACCAATAATCTATTTGTCTTTTAGAATTCACACTAATTCCCATATATTATTTTTATTAAATACTTGTATCTCATCATTCATAATATCAGTCCATACTATTTCTATCATTGCTTCTCCATATATAGAGGGTTTAAATTGAATTGTACTAAGAAAATCAAAATTATCAATTAGATTTACATTACTCTTGTGATATATTTCATTTAAATTTCATACCTTTTTGAAGAGCTTGGACTAAATGAAAGACTTGACCTGTCACCTAAAGGTGTGCTACTAGATGAGCCTAATGAACCTGAGCTTTGAATGCTCAAACCTGGGCTACTATTGGGGCTTGAACTTCCACTTGAGATTTTGAGGAGAGGAGAAAGACTTCCATATTATATGTCCATTATTATTGGTGATTTTTATAGTAATTTTTTTTTCATTTCCTTTCTTGTCCTTCATAAAAAACCACATCCCCACTAACAATCCATTATTTTGTGTTAGGATTATATATTTTATATCCTTTAGTTGCATTAAAATATCCCACCAAGATACAATGTTAGGATTTTGCATCCAACTTCTTCCACTTCTAAACTAGAATATGAACATATGCAAGACAACCAAATACATAGAGATGAGGTAGTGAAGGCTTGTAACCACTCCAAGCTTCCTTTGGATTGATGTTGTGAACTACTTTCATGGATATTTTATTAAATATGTATAATTTTGTTTCCATTACTTCTCCCCAATAATAGTTTCAAAGATTTTTTTACTACAACATACTTCATGGCATTTCCATAATGGTATGGTTTTTTATTTTTTCAATACTATTTTTGTAACAAAAATCAAAAAAGTATTTGGAAGTGAATTCTCACCCTGTATCTTTTCTAACTACTTTGATATAATACTTGATTTTTTTTTCAACCATATATTTAAAATCTATGAAGCATTCAAAAGCTTCACAATTTTAATTAATAAAATAAATTCATATGTGACAAAAAAAATCATTAATGAATGTCAAAAAATAAATATTCTTACCAAAAGATTAATATTTCATAGCACCATAAATGTTACCATGCACAAGCTCTAGAAGATATTTTGTCTACCACGATTTATTCACCAAAAACCTACCTCAATGTTGCTCGCCAAGTGCACAACATGAACAAGGATTTTATTTTACCTAAATTATTTGAATTCCTCTCACCGTATTATTCTTTTGAAGTAAATTTAGTGTTTTAAAATTTAGATGACCATAACATTGATTCCATTACCATGAATCATGTATGGTAACTTTAAAGGCATGCATAGTAACAGAATGTAATGTGGGATGAAATAACCTATTTTTTGTCATAGAAACCTTTAACACAAAATGATAATTAGTTGATTTATTCAATATTTAATAGCAGTTATCTTCAAACATAATTTTATATTTTTTTCTATAAACTACATAATAATTAAAAGGTTATGCTATAATTTAGGCACATGCAAAGTATCATGAATATAATTAGTTTCTATTTTCTTAGTTTTTATAGCAAAGGTACCTTTTACCATCACATCAACCTTTTTGTCATGACCAAATTTTAATTCACTTTTGACATATGCATCTAATTTGATAAAGAGATCACATTTATCTATCATCTGATTAGAACAACCACTATCTAATAACCACACATCTTTTTTAGTTTATTTTTCTAGATTGCATGTAAAGAAGGTAGACTTCTTGGTATCTTTACAAGAATCTTCAATATAGTTGGCTCTTGACTTTTTCAGGTCAGATTTATTGTTAATATGCTTAGATTCATAATGTCAATAACATTCATAATATTTTTACTACATGTTTCTCCAATCCATAAAACTTTTCCTCTCCCTCTAACACATCCTCTATTATTAGAAGGCTCCCCTTGAAAGTTATTTGTTTCATAAAAAGGAGTTGTGGATTTGACATCAACATTTACAATAGATTAGAAATATTTCACTAAACCCTTCATAGAATATTGTATACACTCTTCACGGGATTGTAAAGAACCAATCAACTCTACCACTTTAAAGGTGGTGCAATTTTTACTTTTGTAAATGGCTATCACCACTAGGTCAAATTTACTAGGAAGAGATATAAACATCTTCTCCACAATATTTTATTTTGTAATTGCTTCCGCTTGTGTTCTTAGTTTATTTACAACACCTTGTGTCCTCATACTAAAATAAAAAAATGGACTCAAGTTCTTTCATCCTTAAGTATTTAAATTTTATTCTTAAGGTTTGAAGTCCTACCAATCTAAATTTGTTAGAACCTTGATATGTGATATGAAAAGCCTCTCATGTATCATTTTATTTTTTCATACTAGTAGTTTGGGGAAAAATATAAATATCCAATGCAGATTGGATAGAAAATAGTGCTCGATTGTCCTCCTTTTTATCTTCTTTCAAATGAGTTCATTGGTTTGTTGTAAAATCATTTAGAGCATTCTGATCTACAAGTTATGTGTATCACACTTCCATTAATTCCCAAAGATCTTGAGACAACAGTAGGGTCTTAATCTTAATAATCCAATAATGATAGTTGTCTTCTATAAATAGAAAAAACCATAATGGAAATTTGATACTATACCATCTTAGAGATAATTGATAAGTTTAAATTTCCACCTATATAATTAAAATTTTACAACCTAGATCTAATACCAATTGAAATAAACTAAATGGAAACTTTAACACTATACTGAGAGTTGTTAAAATAATTCAAACCAAATATAATATTCAACATATTAAGAAAAAAATAATACAGATATATCAACTAAAAAATAAGTGAAAAATAAAGACTCAAAAGAAGGACTTTTTATTCAATTAGTTAATCACAGTTCATTCTTTTGATATATAACAAATAAGGAGCATTGAAATCAAAGAGTGTAACAAGCGTTGCAATAAGAGTAACTAACAAACAATTTTTAAAACTATACTACTGATTGTATAATCTAAATCTAAATAATAAATCCCATGCATCAATTGAGCATGAAGTAAACCCTATTTTATAAATAAATAATTAGAAATAAACTATCATGCAATCAAATGCTAACAAAGCATTGATCATGCATTTGGAACAACTTCTTCAAAATCAAATTGTCTTGACTTGATTTCAATTAGAGAGTATATTTAATAGTTGTGATGATGTGAGGAGTATAAATTTTTAAAAAAATTATCACTCTTCACATTGAGTGAGGAGAGGGAACCAAAACTCATTTTTTTTATTCTCATAAAATTGGTATCCTATACAATATAAATCTATAGATGTAAAAGTAGGAAATTTTTTACGATGATTAGATTCATTTGAGTTCAACTACCTGTTTTCATTTTACTTAAGGTATTTTAATCTTTAGTCCTGATGGTATTTTTTTATTTGAATTTTTTATGTACAATAAATACATTACTCCTACGATAGTTTTGAGGATAAAATTCTTATGGCATGTTTTTTGTTTCATTTCTTTGTAAAAGTTGATCATGTCAAACTCTAAAAGTCTTACTATTCTATTATTTACTAGTAATCATGATGATTATTAGAGAACCAATGTGATGACTCTTTTGATATCAAAATAATTAAGGGAGATTGTAAAGACTAGTTAAGATGAATCGATTGATTAGACCATTATTATTTCTAATGACAGGCAAGCCAAGAATAAATATAATAAGAAGAAATTATAATATTTATTTCATATTAAAAAATATATAAGAAATAGCCTATTTTTAATAATTATAGGTGTAAATACAATGAAGAATTCTTAGAAGACCCAACAAGAAGCTTACCAAGGCAATGAGTAAGCCAAAGTGGTCAGATCACAAACATTAAAGAGAGAATTTGAGAATTTGAAGATGTAAGAAGTTGAAAGTGTAGGTGATTTGTATGTAAGATTAAATGATGTTGTTAACAAGATGGATACACTTATATAAATGTTGAATGACTAAGTTGTTAAAAAAATGTTAAGTTTGTAACACCAAGTTGTAATAATGCTTCCATCATTATAGAGGAAATTAAAAAATTATTCTACTCTTGAGTTTGATCACCTAGTTGGATATCTTGTGTCACATGAATAAATACTAACATACACATTAAATGAAACTAATGAGAAAGCTTTGGACTCAAAATTAAGGATCACAAAGAATGAAGCTACCAACACTACCAATAAAAATATTCATGTACAAGGAAAATATAATATATAAATCAATCAAGGATAAGGTAATTACATGAATCATAATTATTCAAGAGGATATAAAGAAGAAAGAGTTGGTTTAGCTAAAATATGTAAAATTATATGTTGATTTGATAAAATAAATATTCAATGTTACTATTATCACATGTATTGTCACTTTGATTTCAAATATAGATTAGGAACAAGAAATGAAAATAGAAGTGATAATTATGATAACAAGTATCATGATGCTTCATGTAATATATTCATTTCACATGATAAATCTCAAAATAGTCATAATGAGGTTTGGTATCTAGATTTAGGTTTTTCTAATCACATGCCAGGGAATAATGTTTTATTTTTTATAATGGATAGAAATTTCAAAACCAATATCAAACTTGGTGATGATAAATATTTAGAGGTTTTAAAAAAAAGGAACTATGAAGGTGAATACTATAGAATGTAAAAAAATTATTAATGATATTTATTACACCCCAAATTTGAAACATAATTTCATGAGTATTGGACAGCTATATGAAAAGAACTGTAAGGTTTTTTTTTATGATAAATAATGTGCAATGTATATAATAAGAATCAAGGAAATAAGTTTTTTAAAATTGCACCTATGTCTAAGAATATGATGTTCCCATTGAAATTTTGAGAGAATGGTAACATCCTTACAAATATGGCATATGAAGATAAAATTTGGTTTTGGCATCTCAAGTATGGACATTTAAATTTTCAAAATTTGAAGTTACTAACATTAAAAGAATTAGTTAATGGTTTTCAAAATATTGAATATTATAAGGAAGTTTATGAAGGATGTGTTAAAGGAATACATGTAAGACCAAATTTTCCAAAAAGTAGGGCATAGACAGCTTATAATCCACATCAATTGGTTCACTCAGATATTTATGATCCTATGCAAACAAAAAAATTAGTTATGTCATTATATTTAATTAAATTTATTGTTGATTATTTAACAAAGTGATGGGTTTATTATTTGAATAAAAAATGTGTAGAATTTAAAAAATTTAAGAGATTTAAGGCCCTCATAGAAAATGAAAGTGGTTACAGAATAAAGTGTTTAAGGACTGAACATGGAGGTAAATTTTATTCAATTGATTTTACAAGTTATTATGATTGGCATCAAAAGAAAACTCACAACAGCCTACACCCTTCAGCAAAATGGTGTCGTTGAAATGAAAAACTATATAATTATTTAAATGGCAAGGAGCATGTTATAAACAAAAGGATTGACAACTCTTTTTGGAGTGGTGTAGTTGTTATAATAATATATATTTTCAATTGAAGTTCCACTACTCCATTTGAAAATATGACTCCATATGAAGCACTGAATGATAAGAAGCCTATTGTCAAATGTTTCAATGTTTTTTATTGTTCAGCTTATGTTCATGTATTTAATAAAAAAAAGATGAAATTAGATTCAAAAACTGAGTCTTGTATTTTTTTTGGGTATAGCAAACAAAGCAAAGCCTATAGGCTTTATAATCATATCATTAGTAGTGCACTTATGTCAAGAGATTATTTTTGATAAAGGGTGATTTTACGGTCAGGATAAAGATAAAGGCAATATTGAGAAATCTAAAATCTATTTTTATTGATGGTAATTATGATGATATTATTAATGAGTAGCCCACAAGTACTTCAATTCTATGTGCTACAAGTCCATTAAGTAGTCCCTCATCTAGTGCATATATTCCAAGTATAGTTCAAGCTTCAAGTACAAGTCAATTAAGTCACATGTCATCTAATGCATATATTCAAAGAAAAAATCCTTCAAGTCATAGTTCTTCAAGAAAGGTAAAAATCTTAAGTGAAATTTATTAGTTTACAAGAAGACAAACACATCAATAATGTCCAAGAGGTGAGACAGTAAATTTTGCTTTAATTACACAAGCTGATTTTGAACCATCACATTTTTAATATGCATGTAACAATGGTGATTATGTGTAATTAATGCAAGAAGAGATAGATTTTATTCATATGAATAATAATTGGGAGCTTATAGAGATTCCATATGAAAATAAAAATATTGGTACTAAATGGGTCTACAATACTAAGTTCAATAGTGATGAAAGTGTTGAAAGACACAAAGAAAGGTTAGTTACTAAGGGTTTCATACAGAGATATGACATAGATTATGAAGAGACGTTTACACCAGTAGCAAGATAAGAGACTATTAGAATGATGATTTCAATAGCAACTCAAAATAAATGGAGTATACATCAAATGGATGTGAAAAACATCTTTTTGAATTGGTACTTAGAAGAATTCTATGTAAAAAAAACACAAGGTTTTGAAGTGTAAAGTAAAAAATATTAAGTCTACAAGTTGAAGAAGGATTTGTATGGCCTCAAATAAGCACCCAGAGCATAGTATGCAAGTATTGATGAATTTTTTTAGAATAATAGATTCAAAAGAAACAAAATATAGCCTACTCTTTACTAAAAGAAAAAAGGTAATGATATCCTTACTATAAGTTTGTATGTTGATAATTTTTTATATTTGCAAATTAATTATAAGATGAAGGATGCATTCAAAATTTCAATGATGAATAAATTTGAAATAAAATATTTAGGTCTCATGAAATAATTTATAGGGATGGAGGTTCATCAATTTAAAGACGATATCTTCATTTGTCAAACAATTTATGCAAATGATATACTGAAGAAATTTAATATGGTTGACTATAAACTAGTCTCTACTTCAACTGATCATGGAATCATGTTATGCAGAGATAATGGTCATGAAGGAGTTGATGAGATAACTTATAGAAGTAGTGTTTTATGTTTAATGTTTTTAATTCACACAAGACCAAATATTAATTATTTATTTTCTCTTGTATCAAGATATATGTCTAAGATATTGAACATTCATATGAAGGCAACCAAGAGAATTTTGTTGTATGTGAAAGGTTACATTCTCTTTGGTATTTATTATTATGCTACTAAAATTTTAAACTTTTTGATTTTAGTGAATCTGATTAGGGTGGTAGTTTGGATGACCGAATACCAACATCTCAAAATTGTTTTTCACTTAGTTTAAGTTTTATTACATAAAGTTCGAAGAAGCAAAGTTTAGTTTCTCTTTCATCTATATAAATAGAATATATTTAATTACTTTAGTACGTACACAAACACTATTATTTGAAAGGTTTTAGAAGAAATTAGGGAGAAAAAAATTTAGTATAGAATAATTTTTATGATAATATTAGAGCTATCAAATTAGCTAAGAATCTAGTGCATCATAATAGGTCAAAGCATTTTGATTTGAAGCATCATTTTATTTGATATTTGGTTTATGATGCATAATAAATAGGTAAAACTTATGAAAGACATAAATTTTGATCCGTACCTCCGTTAGAGCTCTTCCATGCACCAAAATAATCACTTCAAAATGTTTGTAGTACAAACGAAACCATCTAAAGGTTCAAAATTATAGATTTATGATGTTTTAAGAATTTTTTATTTTATAAATTGTACTTTTTTATGAATGGATATAAAATTCATCCTCTATGCTAATTTTAGTGTTTAGAGTATTTTGGGAGATTTTTAGAATTGCACGCATTTGCATGTGAAACTTGTTAAAAATAGTCACTGTTAAAAATAATTTTTTTTTTTAAAATTTTTGCATGTCAACTCTAATCCTAAGTTGAGTATTTTTTATGCATAGTTTGTAATTATTTCAATTCACTTAATACAAATCAATTCTATGTTATTGTTTCATTTTTTGGCCTATTGTAATTTCGGTCTTGCCTATAATTTGGATCGTTAGTTTAGAAGAAAGAAGTAGAACCCACATTAAAGATATGGAAAAAGTTGAGTTTTTAAAGCTCCAACATCAAATTATTAGTTCACTCATAATCAAGGAAGGGAATGTTGATTAATTGTTGTTAATTTGTAGTTATACAACAACTTCAATCATGAAAAAATTAATTTATTAATTTAATAATTTGTTAATATTCAGTTAATCTATTTTTAGAATAATAAACCCTTACATAGGGTGAAAATAAATTTAGTTTATATTTCATGCAAGTTGTTAATAAGATAATTTTAAAATAATTTATTTGTTTATTAGAATAATGTGTCCACATGCAATTCAATAAATAAATTGTGATTCATCTTTTATTATTAATGAATTGAATTATTTTAGGAATTATTTTTATTTTGGCTATTCATATTTCTTTTATATTTTATTTGGTTATGAATATTCCATATATTTGGCTATAACTTTCTTGTTGCTATCAAAAGAATCATCATCTTGATGCTCCAATAATCATAATCATTACCACTAAATTTTGGAATAAGAAAATTGTTAGAGTTTGACAATAATAATAATCATTACTAATAAATTATCGAATAGGTAGACTATTAGAGTTTGACATGATCAATTTTTAGAAAGATATGAAATAAAAAACATCCACCCAAAACAAACTCTGAGTATCAATTGAAGGTTTTTAAAATATAAAAATAAAAATATTCTTTAAATTATCAGAATCATTCTTCATTAATATTAAAATATCACTTACAATGCATTTATTGAATTTCATGTGAACATAATTTTCTAATAAATAATTAAAACATTCTAAATTTATCTTAATAACAACTTGCATGAAATATAAACTAAAGTTATTTTCACCAAATATTACTTAATTAATAAATTAATTGCATGATTTATGCTGCTATAGTACTCGGTCTCAACAACAATTAATCAACATGGAAATTATCTAATTTTTCTTGTTTAAGGACAAGTTGTTAAC
The DNA here is from genome assembly GCA_037957365.1 of Torreya grandis. Lineage (NCBI taxonomy): Eukaryota > Viridiplantae > Streptophyta > Pinopsida > Cupressales > Taxaceae > Torreya > Torreya grandis. Next base: position 311,951 of record JARHVA010008263.1, on the reverse strand, counting down.
ATAATTGTTTTAGATGATATTATATTTTACTAATTTGTATATGGTTTTACCAGAAAGAGATCAAGAGGCAGAATGACAGAAGATGGATTCTTTGAGAATGTGGCATGGAGGCAGTTTATTGTTTCTGTAAGTTATATAGTGTGACATGCTTTATGATTGTGCTTTATTTTTTAATATGCAACCTCATTGTCCTTTTTTCTTCTTTTAAATTTGCAAGAATTGAGGAGTTGACCAATGTCAGCCATGTTGAAAGAGGAAGCAACCTTGTTATTTCTACATTCATTTCCAACCTTCAAACTCCTTCAGGGAAAATTATTCCCTTGCCTTCTCAATATCATCATGGAAACACCATAGGGTTTCCGACTCCTTTGAAAAGTAGGGATAATTTTAGCATCGAGTGTGATTTAAAAATTTGTCATAAATATTATTTATAGAAAAATATGAAATGCTGAAAAAAGAGATTCTCATAAAGTTCTATAAAAACAACATTTTTTGTTGTTGTTGTTGTTGTTGTTGTTGTTGTTGTTTTTATTATTATTATTATTATTATTATTATTATTATTATTATTATTATTATTATTATTATTATTATTATTATTATTATTATTATTAATTTTTCACTTCATGTTGCATTTCTCAACTGAATTTGTGTGAAAAGATTGTCAGATCGGAGCGAAGATAAAGTTTTGTTGCATAGGGTTTTAATTGACCTTTACAATCATACATTTCTGGTGAGTGTGTATAACATATGTGCATAACAAAGTTGAGATGTATTATTTATTTTTTTTCACAACTTAAATGTGTCTAAATTATTATTTCATTTTATTGACAATTCACCTATATCAGCCCTGAGTCTCTAGAAATTCAGTGAATCTAGTTGCAACCCTCAAACTCAAATATTTGTAAAATATGTGTTACGCACCACAAGAAGCGAAATAAAATGATATTGATTTTCCAACATTCAAGGTCAGTTTTTTATTAGGGACAAAATCCAAGGTTTTTAATAACATATTTAAATAAACCAATTTATTTGTATGTTTCTCATCTATGAGAGCAAGACATTGTATCAAGAAAAATATCGAATGTAGATTTCAAATCAAATAAAGTTTTAGATTTTTTTTTTTTGGTTAAGTGTTAATTTTTTTAATAATAAGCTCAAATATCATATGAATTTTATAGTCCAACATATATTTTTAGCTTCAAACCTTATAAATAAAAAACTATCGAAATTTCATGGTGTTTCAAATATTCGAGAAAATATCAAATATTTATTTTCATTCTCCACTACAACAATGTTGTAGGGCGAAAGGGTTGCCAAAATATGTGTGTTGGTTAATGAATGATAAAATATAATACATGTAAGGATGATAAGTTAATAAATTTTATTAATGACATTTACTATAATTTTATATTTGTGGAGAGGCTACAAAGACATTTATTCTATGCTTTCTACATAATGAAGTTATATTTTATTTATTTGGTGTATAACATGTGCATGCATAGACCATGGATTGGGCATGAAGCCATTTGTTTTATTTGCTAATTGAGTTATTATGTCTGCGGTGGGAATGTTTTGAACACATAAGCTTTAGTGATAATAGGAATATAATGTTTTTTTTGCAAATAACCTTTTTAATGGAAAATGTCTTTGGATAGGTGCATCTATGCTCATCGTAGAATATGTATGTTTGAAAAAATGAGAACTTTATATTTTCAATTTTTTTTTTTACTTATAATTTAATTTTTTGACAATTTAAAATGTAATATTTATTTTATTATTTAAAATGATAGTGAAAATTGAAAATTATTTTTAACTATATTTTTTAAATATGATTGTAGATTTGAAATATCAAAAATTCTGATAGTTTAATATAGATATACCATATTGTAAATATGTAATTATTTTCACATTATATTTATTATAATAATGTTTATAATAAAAACTATATGCATATATTAGTCTTTAGTGTTATGGCGAAAAGGCTCAGTCGGCAACATGGACAAGGGTTATTTAAAATAGTTTCGATGATCAGGTGGTGGAAATGAAAGCCTGACACCTTAATAATTTAATTAATAGCATTCATTTTGTGTTTTCGTTGGAGATAAGGGTATTGTGAAAAATTACATCTACTTTGTTTTTTCCGCGGGTGGTAAGATTTTTATGCAATGTTTCTTTCTCCACATGGCAAAACGTAAAGTATGATCATTCAAAAGGAAAACAAAGGCCTTGAATTTTTAGTAGCTGTGCATACACATACTAGATATTGGGTAGGAAATCATAGCAACTTACGTTAAGATCTTAAATATCTTAAACATAATTATGCTAATAATTAGTATTGTTTGATGTCAAAGGGATTAGGAATTTATGGGTCTCTTATTGATCAGAAAGATTACCTTTATCTGAAGAATTTTTATTGAATATTCCATTCAATTTTTTTTCCTATTGTTTGATATGTAATAAGTGTGTAATTTAATTTTGCAATGAATAAATTTGATGAATCGACATGTTCAAAGCATTCAATATTTTTACAGTTATTATCAACTAAGTTAAAATCAAATTAATGTTTTTATATTAATATGATAAAAATAGCATTTTTTGTAGTGGGACAACATATACATTCACCAAAAAAAATATGGTCGATCTATTACATACAAAGGACAAGGCTCGTTATATTAACTTTATATGTTGGTGGAATAATTGGTTATATTTAATTATTATATATATATATATAGAATAATGTTTAGTACCACTCTTTAGTTGCATTAAAATTTAGTACGCCTAAAATAATATATTGAATAACAAATAAAATACATAAAAATAATCATCAACTCTCCTTTAAAAAATAAACAAATGTTATAACTTTTATTAAACAACTTTTTTATATTAAAAAATAATAATGAAAATAATGACAAAGTATAATGATGTGTTTAAATGTCTTTTCTATACAAGTACAATGATGAAATGCAAAAAGAATTTAAGAGTGTTCTGCATGTATAACTCATATTCATTTTCATATATATGTGTGTGTGTGTGTGTGTGTGTGTGTGTGTGTGTGGGGCAGGTGGACGGGGGGGGCGCGGGGGGCGGGGAGAGGAGGGTAATTTAGGAGCTTAGAGTGCACAAAATTATTGTTAAATTCAAATAATATATTATTTCCATCTCAAAATAAAAATAAATAAATTATAATTTATTTATTTTTTCAAAATTATTTTTCGATTTCAATCATCTGTCTAGTACAAATATTAAAAATCATTCATACAAAGATAACTTCCAAGACAAAATCAATTGTCCAAATTATATAATTAAGTATAATAAGAATGTATTTCCCTGATCTCAGTGTATGATGAATGGTTGGTGTGACCATGTCATAACTCATGATGATGGTTGCTATGGATACGTTGGACCACTGAAGAGATTGTTGGTGCACGGATTTGCACCGAGTTTATATGCTATCTTCTGATGGAAATAGTACATGAAAATGTTGAAGCACTCTCAGGAAGTAGTAGTGGTTGAACACAGCAAATGTTTTGTGCACATAGATGGGTGCTAGCGAGAGGGAAATTACCACATTGACATGTTTAAACATGCAACATTCGCCAAGGGAAAGCCTGCCTACGTGGAGGCATACGAAATAAATAAAGTTTAAAATAATTGTAGTAAAATGTGGGCTTGCATGGAGTTCCAACAGGGATCCAAGTAAGCAAACTCAACTTTTTGAATAGCAAATGCTATGTTAAAGTTCTTCGGAGTTTTGGACATCTAAAAACAATTGAAAAAGGGTTGGTGATTTCAACCGGAGGTAAAGGGTTAAGACAATTAAAAATTGGTAAGGAGAACTCCGTGGGAGAGACACTTGCAAAAGACAGATGTTGAAAAGACAAGTTGTGAATTGTCTCCTAGGATCCAGATCCTACGGCGGTAGAGAAAACAAGTGAAAGAGATGTGGTGGAAAAGGGAGTTTGAGACGCAATTGGACAAATTACAAATTTCAAAGTGCGTTCCCATCCCTGGATTATACAGCCTTGGGATATGTGCAGGCCTAAACAATTTATAGCTTCAAATTCCCTCCCAAAGTAAATTCTAGGCCACGTATTGGTAATTTGAACAACAACAATGTTAACGAATTTGACGCCTGGGGAGTTCGTGTGAGCCTTTAACGCTTGGAAGCAGATAAGACAAATTTTGAAAGTTTGTTTCAAACATATAATCGTCTTCGTAGTCAAAAATGACACGATCAGGCATAAAAATTAAAATATAAAGGTAGGAGAATCACATTTTTCTTTTTCGAGTGAAGGTTAAACCCATCTTTTTGCATATCTCGGAAGGTTTGTGGGAAAATGGATCCATAGAGTTTGCTGGGGAAATGAAGGTGCCACCAAAGAGTGCATCTATTGCACACAATCTCCTTATGGAGGGCATTTCACAGAATATGGCAGGGAGGGTCTTCAAACCCCAGGGTGATGAAGAAATCGAAGTGACAGAATCTCCAACTGAGATGGCCATTCTTTCTTTGGAATTAAAGTTTGGAATGAATTTTGACGATGAAAAATCAAAATCCTCCATTTTGAAATTGTTCACTTTCAACTCAGAAAAGAAACATGGGGATGTGGATTTGAAAAAGTCTCCATCTGATGTACACATTGCCTGGAAAGGAGCTGCATAGATGATAACAGATATGTGCAATACATGGATGGACAACAGCGGCTTGGTGCAAGAAATGAGCCCCTACAAGTGTGAAGAGTTAAGGAAAATCATTGAAGGAATGGGACCGTGTTCCATCGAGATTTCATTATTGAGGAAGAGAAATTAAGGAGACTCGAACACATCCAACACACAAGGAAACTACAATTCTATTTGCATTCCATTTGGGTTATAGACCTTGAAAGTAGGATGGAAACTTTTCCTTAAAATATGGGAAAACTGTCTTGTCGCTTTTCCTTTGCAAAGCCACGAGGTCAACATAAAGTATTGAAACTTTCAGAAGAGATCCGTCACCATTCCTTGGTGGTCCTTCTAAAGTCATTGACGATGAAGATTCATGAACAAGACATTACTCAAATACCTCTTAATGGTATTCATATTGAACACTGTAATAAAGAAACGTATCATCTTCTTATCAAAGAACCTAAGATGCTTCTCCATTCTTTAGAGGTGGAACGGTTAATTTTTGCCAGCAATTTATGAGCTAAAGAATGCATGGGAGAATGCATTAGGGTTTTGTAATTTTTTTTAGAAAGACTTCAGCTTTTTGCAACATAGTTTTTTGAATTTTTCAGACACTACGGTGCTTTAGAAGTTACTCACAAGGGCCTGATCCAATTTCAGAAAAAGCGGGGTTCAAAATGCTATTGATCTTGATTATTTGAAAAATGTCCATGTCTGTAGGGCAATGAATATTTTTATTGGTGAACGATCGAGATTCAAACACATTGTTTAAATAGAGAAAGATTTTCAAGTTGATAAATCAAGTTGAGAAAAAGTTGGTTTTTGAGAATCTTCTTCAGGATGCTTCGGTGGACTAGGTTGTAGGAATGGAGTGAGAGTGAAAAATCCAAAAATTTGAAAGGTTGAAAATTTTCAAAATAAGCTCAAAATGTCCCTAAGAAATCTTAGTGGGAAAATCAATTTGAAAAATGCAAGTGTCCAAAATGTAAGTGCAAATTGTGGTCAACTCTCCTAGACCTGCCAGTCAAAACTTGGATAAAAGTCAACTCAAGAGGAGCTTCAGGAAGATGTTGAGGAGAAAATTTTAAACTTTTACTAATTACAAATTACAGTTGGGTCTTCCAAAACCCCAGTCAACATCGATCAAAAAGGGCTCCTAGTAAAAATGGGAACATTTCAGGGGAACTACAACTTCGAATTATAATTCTGCAATTTGTAATTCTATGATTTGTAAATTGTAAAAATATTTATGAGCTCTAGATTTCCCCAATACAAGGGAATTTCAAAATTGAAAATGGGAACTAGATTTCCCCTAAACAAGGAAAATTATAAATTTTAAAAAATAACCAGAATTTCCCCAATAGGTCAAAAAGTGAAAATTAATGCATTTAAGCATTAAAAATGTGGAGTTAACCCTAAAAAACAAATTTGAAAAAAAGGAAAGATGAAAAATGTAAAGGGTTGAAAAATAAGTTGGAGCCAAAAAAATTGTAAAATGAACTTAGGTTTTTGCATTTTCCATTGCTTTGCTTGTTCAAACACTCCATGGGAGAAATATTGTAGGTTTACAAAATCAAAGTGAGCCATTTCAAAGGAGAATTTTCAAATGGCCATGGGTATGGAGTGATTAAATGCCTTCATTACAAGACCAAGTTATTCTTTGGCATGAACAAGGGGAAAGGCAGTTATTAAGAAGATTCCAAATTTTGAAATGAGTTGTCCAAGGGCATCTCCAGGTAGTTGCACAAATGGATAAGGTGTTTGTTTAGCCTCAACCATAAATATTTTCTTTATAACTCAAGCAAAAGGAATCTCCATCCAAGAAATCAAAGTTTAGGTTGAAAATATTCATCACTCCTTATAGAGGCAGTTACAATAATCATTTTTCATGCAAATGGATGAGGATTTTAGGTGTCGCAAGGAATATTTTCTAGTTGGTAGCATCCTAGCAGAACTTGGAGGGATCTTTTGCAATTTTGCAAATTTTGACTCACATTCCCCAATTGCAAAGGTTAAAAAATTTAATAATACAATGCTTATCTTCTATCTAAAGGTTGTTCTTGGTCTTTATTTTTCCCAAGTCTAGGCTCTTTTAAGAAATTTTGGGATCCATTGTTGTGTGTAGACATTGTCTCACTTGTTAAGGTGGTTGGAGCTATAGAGCCATTAGTAAGCTTTGAAATCATTTGTAATATGTTTCCAATGTCCAACATGGAGTAAACTCACTGTTCTTATCCCCATGACATCATTTTGTAAAATTGATGTATGTAGGATCTCATTTCAAATTAATCAAAATGCTTATGGTTATTTGGTATTTCATGTTAATGAAGTAAAATAATACATTATGCAAGTTATGTTGATTGGAAATTTGGTTTAGTGTTCATTACTGGATATCATTTTGAGCATAGATCTAAATTATAAACCCTTTTTACATTTTAACTTCAAAATATGTTGTTGAATGACTTTTAGGTCACCCTTAGTTTATAAATATTATAGGAAAAAGTATTATGAGATTCTAGTTTCAGTGTATGTTATAATATATCAAGGATCATTTAGTATTTCTCATTAGCTTGGTTATGAGTTTTTCCTATATCTTTGTAAAGGAATAATGTCATGAATGCCTAAAATATCCCTATTGTTTTAAAACCACCAACACACCACATTTTTTTTATAAACTACCTAATTGTCCTACATTTTTTTACCCTATAAATAATACACCCTTTGTATATGTTAAGTTTTATTTTCCTTTTAAATGTATAAAATCTTACCTATAACATGTGTTTGTAGTTTTTGATTTAAAGACTAGTATTGCAGTCTTCTATCCAGACCCTTGTTATTGCAAATTTATTTTAAAATTAAGGTTGTAAGCACTTTTTAATCTATCTTCAGTAGCTTGTATGTGACCTATTGCATTTTTTATTCTATGTGACAAAGATTCCTAAGTGGAGTGAACAAGTTTAGTTATGCATTGGTAATATCGTTGTTTGTGCCAAAAATCCCCATGGAGTTTGAATTGAATTATCTATCCATGTGAGCAAACTACCCATTAGCTCCTCTGAACTTGGTTTAGCCAGAGCTAGAAGTAGCAGGGAGCTAACACACCCTTTGTCAGTGCCTCCTAGTCATTATTTTCATTCTATCTCATCTTGATACTAAACCTTTCCTTCAATATAATAAAATATTAGTGGGTTTTTAATTTGTGTTTTCCATTTTTTCAAGTGTGCAAGGTCTAGCAAAAGAGTTATATAACTAGGAACCAAAACTTAATTGGTGCCATTGTTGGGGAAATAGAAGACACCCATGTTACTTGTCTTGTCGCGGACTCCTACAGAGTGATATAAATATTTCATGTTATGAATTTCTCTATTATTATTTTATATATTTGTAACATCTTCAGTCCATTAACATCCCACACTCAAATGGTACTATTGTCAAGGAGTAAACTAAAACACTGGTTACTTGTGTTGTTAGGGAGTCTTTAAGAGAGATAAAAAAAATTTAGGTTATCAAGTTCTCTGCCTTCATTTTATGCAAGTAATCTCAACTATATTTTTAGACAATTTTTGTTGTATTATTTCATGAGTTTTAAAATTGAGGTTATTTGAGTTTCCTTCACTATATTAGGCCATCGACAAGTTCATCACATCACTAAGAAAGTTGCTAAAAGTTTGAAAGATTTGACAAATTGACTTCTACTAAATTTCTTGCAAAGAGATTTTAAATTGCATGGTGGAAGGTTATTTCCTATTTTGAACATAATTCTAGACAATTTAGTGTCTTTGCCTTATATCTCATCATTAAATTTAGAAATGTTTATTTTAGAAATGTATCACAAGAATTTTGTTAATTATTATAGTCTAGAATTTTTATTCTAGCAGTGACTCCAATTTTATCATTTTTTTTCAAGGAATATTGGTAAAGATGGAAGAATTAAGTTTCAAATTTGAGTATTTTATAATTTTTAAAGATGGAAGAATTGAGATCATCCTTCAGAGGTGACTCATTCAAAAACCATATATCACCCCTAAGTTTGCATCAAAGACAAAGGAAATAAGTTTAGAGATCAATTGAAGGGCATAATTTAGATTGTAAATAGTGCTTTAATTATCGAGATTCTAATAATATTCAAATTTTTGTTGAAATTCCTCTTATTGAGGACTTTCACAACTCCCTTTGTCATTCTGAATCATATAGTCCAATTTATTATCCAGTTCTTTCTCAACCAACTGAATCCCCTGCTAAGTTTGATCTACCAAGTCCACCTCATTCATCCCCTCACAGTACTTTACCATTTGTTCTTGATCCTCCCATTAAACCAATCATGAGGCATAGGGATTGTTGGTTCTCAGTTATACACCTCTTCTACTTAGCCCTGCACACTTGAGAAAATGGTAAACAAAGATGAAAAACCTATTGATATGTCATCATAGTTGGGGAAGGGTTTAGCATCAAGATTGGACTGAATATAGATGAATATTGGGAGGTAATAATAAAGGTTATGGTCATCTCCCTGCTACTTTTGGCACTACCTAAACCAAGGTAAGAGGAACTAAGGGATATCTTGGACACATTGAGAGATTCTAAAATTCAACCTCGATAGAGATTTTTGGCACAAAGAACAACAAATATGACTAGGGCACAACCAAACTTGTTCACTCCACCAAAGAAGGGTTATCACACAAAATGAAAAAATACACTAGGTCACATATAAGCCACTTAAGGAATATTGAAAAGTTATTGCAACCTTCATTTTAAAAAATATTTTTTTACAATAAGGCGCTGAATAAGAGACTATAATTTTGGTCTTTAAATCACAAAATGCAAACACATGTTATATAGGCAACGTATTATGCATCTGTAAGGCAAATAACATTTAACATATGCAAAGGGTGTATTATTTTCATGGAAAAATAGTGTAAGATAATTAGGTAGTTTATAAAAAGGGGTGGTTTTATATTAGTTTTCAATTATTCCTTCGCAAAGATATAGCAGAAACTCATAAGGGTAATGGGAAATACTAAATGATTCTTGAAAGACTATAACATATACTAAAACTAGAATCTCATATACTTTTCCCTATCAAATTAATAAACTTAGGGTGCCCAAAAAGTCATTCAACAACATATTTTGAAGTTAAAATGTAGTAATATTTATAATCTAGATCTATGCTAAAAATGATAACAATTAATGAACATTGAACCAAATGTCCAATCATCATAACTTGTAAATCACATTACTACACTTCATCAATAGGAAATGGCAAAAAACCACAAGAATTTTCATTAACTTGAAAAGAGATCTTAGGTGTCCACTAAAGTCTAATATTTTTATAAATGGATCAACCCCTTGTGAGTAACATCTAAAGCACCTATAGTAATTTTCCATTCTAAATTAAAAACATGTAGGAAAGTAGATCTAAAATTTTCATTCACATTGCTAAAAATAATATTTGATTTTCCCACCTAGTTGGGCCCCCTGAGTGCGATAGGCAGGACCACGGATCCAATGGAGGTCACTGCAAGTAGTAGTACCTCTAGGGATCTATCCAAGAATCTATTAAGGGATAGTCCATCCAATGGATGGAAGAAGGCACTCATAGGTGAAAAGACGTGTCCATTGAAAGGCTTGTCAAGCCTCCCTGTTCTCTCAAAGGGCAAGGCATTGAGTATCCCAGATGATCTAGTGGAGGAAATAGGGGCATCCATGGACCTTACACTAGTTGGTAAGTTTTTTCTTTCCATCCTAACATCAAAATGCTTAGACGATGGATTTTGTCTAGGTGGAAAGTCAAAGGTAGTGTTTCAATCACAACCATGGTTAGAAGTCTATTCCTTTTTAGATTTATGAATAGGGAGGACATGATTGCTACCCCTGCTAGAGGTCCCTAGCTATTTGGACCACATTCTCTAGCCTTATGCTCATGGAAACCAAGATTTGACCCTAACTCAGACCTCAATAAGACATCACCTGCTTGGGTAAGATTACGAGGATTCCCTTTGGAATTTTGGGATGAAAAAATGTTCACAACCATTGGCAATTCTATTGGTCAATATGTCACCTCAGATCATATAACTCGAACTAAGTCTAGATGTGTGTATGCTAGACTCTGTGTTAATGTTGAAATAAATAAGACTCTCCCTATGTCCATTGAGCTAAACTCTAAATATGGAACTTAGACTCAGCGAATTACTTATGAGAATGCTACCACTTTCTATCAAATATGTAAGAGGAAGGGACATCTAATGACACAATGCAAAGTAAAGTAAAGGGGGATGAAAGAGGATTCCTAGAATGTAGAGGAGGAGCAAGCGAACAGCAAGCAAGAAATAGAGAATAATGTAGAAATTCTTGATAATACAGGAAAAGGAGAGGAGGGGAAGGGAAAGGAGGCTACCCCTAGTAGTGAAGGTGAAGTTGTCCCAAAGGAAAATATAGGATTAGATGATAGTCAAAAGGCTATAGACGAAGGAAAGGAGGAGAAGATAAAGGAGGATATCATCAGTATTGAGGGAAAAGAGGTCCTAAAGGAGAATATAGAATCTGATGATAGTCATAAGGCCACATTTAACATAGTCTACACTTTAGAAAAATAGACTAATATGTTTAAGGAAGGGGCAAGAGGGGACCTTTTGCTAAAGGAAGTCGATGAAGATGACATAGTTTCAAGGATTGGACAGGAAGAAGTAACACTTGAAAGTCACACTCAATGAGTACTAGATCCATAGTCAAATACAAACTTTTTTCGTGATCTCGAAGATGGAGGCCAGGTAGGAAACTACATGGCAATTGGGGTAGTAGGACAAGATGGCAATAATGAACAGGAAGAATGGGTTACCCTAAAGAAAAAGATTTAGAAAGGTAAAAAATATGCAGATGTTAGTACTGAGCCCAAACAATGGAGGCCAACCCTAAGGGAAACAAGACAAAGAGAGATTGTTAGGGAGATTGCCTATGGAAAATAGAAAACACTGGAGTCCCAACCCTCCAAACTCTTTAAATGAGAATATTATCATGGAATTTGAGGGGATTCAATAGTCCCTCAAAGTAGTTTGAGGTTAGAAACTGCATTTTAGATAATAAACTAGATATTCTATTACTCCAAGAAGTCAAGATGAAAGAGGATAATTTTGCAAAAATTATTGACTATATATGGCCTAAGGCGGCTTTTTGTATTACTCCTACTGAAGGGGCTTTAGGAGGGATTGTCATGATGTGGAATAGTGCTAAAATCCAAGGATCTCTTATGGCCCTTAATAAGAACTTTTTGATTACCAATTTTTCCATGAATTTCTTGAACTGGACGTTAGTAAATGTTTATGCACCAAATAATAAAGCTTTGAAATAGAAATTATGGATAGATTTGAGTAACTATAGGAATAATCCTCAGAATTCTAAATGGATGTTAGTTAGAGATTTTAACACACCTTTATACCCTTCTAAAAAATAGGATGGAATTATTGATTACTCAAACAACATGTTTGACTTTGCTGAATTCATCAATGATTGGGGATTATTGGACATAGAGCTGCAGAACCAAAATTTTACTTGGACCAATAGAAGAAGAGGAGATCAAATGATTCAAGTTAAATTAGATAGATTTATGATATCAAGCAACTGGAATGATTATTAGAATATGCAAGCGCAGGCTCTACCTAGAACCATGTCCGACCACTGCCCGATTATCCTCAATTAGAGAGATTAGGGACATCACATACCTCCTCCATTCTATTTTGAAGCTATGTGGATTAAACGCAAAGGTTTTAGACAAATGGTGGCTCAATGGTGGAAAATTCTCATTCAAGGTACTCCCATGTTTAGAATAGTCAAGAAACTCCAACATATTAAACAAGAAGTTTATGGTAGGAATAGATACAGTTTTGGGTAAGTTTTCCAGCAAAAGAAAAATATAATGGGAAAACTCAAGGCTATTTAGCAACTGATTGATCAAGGGGATGACTTTGAGGGCACCTTAGAAGAAGAGAATAGTCTGTCTTTAGAATGGAAGAATTTGATGGAAAGGGAAGAGGTTTTCTAGAAACAAAAATCCCGTGTTCAATGGCTTAAAGAGGGTGATAGGAATGCTGCTTTTTTTCATCTCTCAGCTATGAAACATAGAAAATCCAACTCAATAACTAAGCTTGTCCTAGATAATGGAGACATTATTATTGAGGATAACAAAATAGGGGAGCAAGCTAGGGTGTTCTTTCAGAATCTGCTTATGGAAGAAAACAATAATGATAGAATTGATAAATCTATGAGTCAATTCATTGATAAAATCCCCTATTTGATAATAAAAGAAGACAATCTAGAAGTTTTAAAGCCTGTATCTAATGAATAAGTACATGATATTTTATTCTCCATGGGCACTTTTAAACCCTCAGGTCTTGATGGCTTTCCTCCTATATTCTTTCAGGAATATTGGGACATTGTTAGAGCGGACCTCACGACTGCAGTTCGTGATTATTTTAGATCTGAAAAACTTTTGAAACAAGTCAATAATATCTTCATTGTACTTGTTCCTAAAAATATCAACCTTTACACCTTGCTTATTTTAGACCCATTAGCTTATGCAACACTATGTATAAGATATGTACTAAACTGCTGGTTTTGAGAATTCAACCCTTGCTTGACAAAATTATTTCTCTTGATAAAAAAGGTTTCATCCTGGGCAGATAGATTCTTGATGCTGTGATCACCACACATGAGACTATCCACTCCATGGATAAGAGCAGAATCCCTGGGATGGCCCTCAAGCTTGATATATCCAAAGCTTATGATAAAGTCTTATGGACTTTTCTATTCTAAGTGATTAGAAAATTTGGGTTTAATGATAAATTGTCTTGCTTATTATAGAATGCGATCTCTTCTACTAAATTCTCAATGCTGGTTAATGGAGTTCCTAGAGGTTTTTTCTCCTCCTCAAAAGGAATTCGTCAGAGAGACCCTCTCTCCCCATACATATTCATCATTATGGTTGAGGCACTAGGAGGATACATACAAGCTGATATAGTTTCAAAAAATCTAGTAGGCATCAGAACTGCCTCTTCCCTCCATCCTATGGTCATACAACAGTTTGTGGATGATACCATCTTATTTGGCATCTCATCGGTGATCGAACCTAGAAGATGGAAGAATGTACTTAATGATTATGCTAGAGACATGAGACAAAGAATAAATTTGTAGGAAAGCAATGTGTACTTCTTCAATACTCCCAATGAACTTAGACATATAATCATTGATATCTTAAATTGTGCTGAGGCTGGCCTACCAGCTACCTACCTAGGTCTCCCACTCTCGGTCACAGAAGTATCTTCAGGTTTTTGGAATGGTATTTTGGAACGTACACAAAGGAAACTTCTTGGGTGGAAGGGGAATCTACTCAGTAGTGTGGGTAAGCTGCAACTTCTTTGGGCATCCTTGCATGGTATTCCTACTTACTTCATGTCTTTTTTTAAAATTCCTATGTATTTTGCTAAAAAGTTGGAATAGATCCAAAGGAAATTTTTATCGATGGGAATGGAAGACAAATAGAGAATGTCTTTACTCAGATGGGAAAAAATGTGTCTTCTTAAATCTCATGGTGGACTTAATATAAGATCAATCAGGAAAATGAATAAAGCCCTCCTCTCAAAAGTTAGTTGGAATCTGATTCACAAAAACAATGAGTGGGGGGAAATAATGTATGCCAAATACATGCATAGCATTGATGATTCCAACTTTATTCAATAGGCAGGATTACCCCAAGGGTCTGTGATATGGAATAAAATGCTAAAAAGTAGAAGTCTTCTCAAATAGGGAATTAGGTGAAAGATTGGAAATGGCCAAAAAATTAAATTCTGAGAGGATAATTGGTTAAGGGACAAGCCTTTCATCTCCCAAGGAAACTATGGAGAAATTAAAGACCTGACTACTCAGTTCTTTGGTGATAGGGTTAGTGATTATATGGAAAATAACAATGGGATAAGGAGCTGGAAAAACCTTTTGGATTTCTATGTGCACAAGTCTGAGCTTATCCCAAGAAATTGGGAGATCTAGCAATGTGTTTAGGAGATTAGAATCCCACTCTTCCCTTGGGAGGATGAACAATACTAGTGGCCGGATAAGAATGGATTGTTCTCTATCAAATCTGCCTATCATCTGCTTACACCTGAAGCTCAGAATAAGGAGGTATAGAAAAAGGTTTGGAATCATAAACTCATTCCAAATATTAACTTATTTTGGTGGGCTTCTACCCCTAACAAAATCCTTACTCAGGACAACCTTCAAAAGAGGGGGTTTACTTTGGTCAACACATGTTTTCTGTGTGGTTCTAGAGAGGAATCAGTTTCACACCCATTCATACGCTATGAGTTTACCTAGGATATATGGGGCACAATACTTAACAACTTTGGCATTAAATGGGTTTGCAATTCTGACCTTAAAGAAGTAATTCTCGGCTAGAACTCAATCTTCACACATTCCTGGATTAAGGAATTATGGAAGCAAGCTCTGCCATGCTTGAGCTGGACTTTATGGAAAGAGCAAAATCAAAAAAAATTTAGGGACACTACTAGAAATGTTGCTCAGGTGTTTAACTCCATTGTTAGGACCATTTGGGAAAGTGTTACAACAGCTCATATTAGTGTTCTGGAGAATACCCTATCTGAATTTGAAAGTCAAATCGTTGCGAAATGAAAGGTTTTAAACCTTATCCCTGGGCATGAAAATTCCAAAATTCTTCAGAGACTTCATACTAAATGGATACCACCTAAACCCAATTGGATGAAACTCAATTTTGATGGGGCATCCAAGTTGAGTGGTAAAGCAAGTGGAGGAGGAATAATAAGAAATGAAAAAAGAGGGATGTCTATTGTCTATGCTGGTGGCATGGGTTGCCAAATAAATAACTATGATGAAGCTATGGCCTTACTTTGGGGATTAAAGTTAGTTATATCCCTAGGAATTAGAAATTTGAATATATATAGAGACATTCTAAGTTGGTCATAGATGTCGTTAATAAAGCATCTAACATTGGTATCCATGTAAAATACATCATTACAGACATCCAGTTTCTTTTACAAAAGTTTTTTGATGTTGAGATTACCCACACCTAGAGAGAAGGTGACAGGGTCGCTGATGCTTGTGCCAACCTTGGTCAGTAATTCTCAAGATAGAGGGTATGGTGATAAGGGACTCATATACCCCCAAACATTAGAGATATCATTTAGAAGGAGATGACAGAGCATGAATGATGCACATTAATGATGAAGATAGCTTTCGAAGGCGGTCCATGTGGAGAAGGCCATTCCAGATCATGGAAAATGATAACCTTAGTACTTCCTTAATTGTCATGATTAATTCCTTGTATCATGAGGTGGAGGTGTAAGAGTCACATCATGAAAACCAAGGGGGAATTATTTTCATGCATGAAAGTAGACATCAGCGTGGTGAAGAGTAGGGTGTTGATTCTAGCAGAACTGTTGATAATAAGGAGAAGATGCATGTAGAAGAAGCTGGTGAGGGTTCAGAGAATGAGAATGATTGGAAAACAAAAATTGGGGCCTTGAAGGTCTGCATTCAAAAGCTGGAAAAGTTCTTCGCCAAAGGCCTTCGAAATAACATTCTGTTGAATATGACTATGTTGGAAGCAATGGGTAATCTAGGGAATGCTGACAATGCAGACAATGAGAATCTTAAGGATCTTGTTAATTCTATAGTTATGTAGTTTCATCCTTTCTGACTCTAGTCTTTCCAATGTTTTTTTTGCTTTTGTCTTTGTTTCTTGGCTGTGTCATTGGTTCAGTGCTGGCATCTTTTGTTTGCCAGCCTTCCTATCTTTTTTGTCTGTATAGGGTTCGGTCCCTAGTTTACCACCTTAATTAATCAAAAACATCTAAAGCACCTTAGTGTCTATAAAATTCACAAAACCATGTTATAAAAACATTAATTATTTTTTTAGAATTTACCCCTAAAATCTAAATGGATTCTCCCATGCATTCTTTAACTCAAAAGTTATTGGAAAAAATAAACCATTCCACTCCTAAAGAATAGAGGAGCATCCCAAGTTCATTGATAAAAATATGATACATTCCTTTATCAAAATGTTCAATACAAATAACATTAAGAGGCATTTTATCAACCTTTTGTTCAAGAATATTCATCATCAATGACTTTAAAACCACCACCAAGTAATGGTGATGAATTTATTCTCAAAGTTATAATACTTTATGTTGGCCTCATGGCTTTGTAAATAACAAGAGGCAAGATAGTTCTCAGATATTTTAAATAAATGTTCCCAACCTACTTTCAAGATCTATAACCCAAATGGAATATAGAGAAACTTAAATAGAATGAAAATGGAATTATAGTTTCCTTATGTGTTGGATGTATTTGAGTCTACTTAATTTCTCTTCGTCAGTGAAACCTAAATGGTATGCAGTCCATTCTTTCAATGATTTTCCTTAGCTCTTCACACTTGTATGGGCTCATTTCTTACACCAATCCAATTTTGCCCATCCATATATTGGACATATCTATTATCATATCTATGGCTCTTTTTCATTGAATGTGTACTTCAAATGGAGACTTCTTCAAATCCACACCCCTACGTTTCTTTTTTGATTTGAAAGTGAACTCTTTCAAAATGGAGGATTTTGATTTTTCATCAACAAAATTCATTCCAAATATCAATTCCTAAGAAAAAAAGGCCATCTCAATTATATATCCCATCCCTTTAAAATCTCCATCACCCTTGGGTTTGAAGACACTCCTTGTGGTATTTTATGAAATTCCTTAGCAAGGGAGATAATATCTACACATATAAATGGATCCCTAAATTTCTTGAAAGAGGTTAGACTTAGGAAAAACAAAGACCAATAACAACCTTAGAATAGAATACAAGCCTTCTATTTATTTATTCCTTACCCTTTCCAATTTGGAAATGTGAGTTTCAATTTGAAAAATTGTAAAACAACCCTCCAAGTTCCATCAGGATGCTTCTAGATGGAAAATATTCCTTTCCATGCCTAGAATATTCATCCATTTGCATGAAAAATGATTTTTATACTTGCCTCTACATAGAGTGATGAAGATTTATATCCTAAAATTTGATTTCTTAGCTAGAGATACATTTTACTTGAGTTGGAAAGAGAATATTTGTGGTGGAGTTTAAACAAACCCCTTGTCTCTTTGTATAACTACCTAGAGATGCCCTTTGACCACTCATTTGTAAATCTAGAATCTTCTTCACAATTGCCCTTCCTCTTGTACATGCCAAAGAATAACCTAGTCTTTTAACGATGGCATTTGAACACTCCATACCCATGCCCATTTGAATAATCTCCTTTGGAATGGTCCTCCCTAATTATACAAACTTGTAATACTTTTCCCATGAAGTATTTGAACAATCAAAGCAATGCAAAATGCAAAAACATAGGTTCTTTTTAACTTTTTTCTTTTTGGATCCAACTTGGTTTTTAATCCTTTGCATTTTTCACCTATAATTTTTTAAAATTTTATTTTTATGATTAATTCCATATTTATAATGCATAAACACATTACTTTTCACTTTTTTACCTTTTGGGAAAATTTTGGTCATTTTTCCAAATTTGTAATTTTACTTATTTTGGAGAAATCTAGGTGCCATTTGGAATTTTGAAATTCCTTTGTATTTGGAAAATCTGGAGCTAAACAAAAATTATAGAATTTACAAATCATATAATTGTAAATTGTATAATTTTAATTCATAGATGTAGTTCCCTTGAAAAGTTCCCTTTACAAATTATAGAATTGTAAATTGCAACATTGCAATTAGTAGTTGTAGTTCCATTGGAAATTTCCATCAGGTAAATGGGAACTCCAAATTTGATTTTCCATTCAAAAAATGGAAAATTATATTTGGGATTCTCATTTTCATGAAAAATCTTTCTTTAAATAAATGGGAAGTCCAGCTATAATTCATAATTTTACAAATTTACAAATTTGCAATTAGACTTGAAAGTTCCCATCTATATTGGGACCCCTTGTTGATTAGAATTGATTGGGTTTTTGTGATACCCAATTACAATTTTCAATTTTCACAAATTGTAAATTTCAAAACTAAAAAAAATCAAAATTTCATTTCTCCTTAACATCTCCCTGCAGCTCCTCTCGAGTTATCTTTTCTCCAAGATGTGACTAGTAGGATTGGGAGAGTTGAAAACAATTTACACTTGCATTTTTGAGACATGAATTTTTTAAATTAATTATCCAAGTAATATTTACCATGGAAATTTTTATATTCTTCTACAATTTTTGAAACCTACAATTATTTTTGTTTTTTCACCCTAACTCCATTCTTACAACCTGGTCCAATGAAGGATCCTGTAGAAGATTCTTAGGAACCAGATTTTTATCAACTTGTTGTATCAACTCAAAAATACTTATCTATTCACATAATTCATTTAGATATTCATAATTCATAAATAAAACTCTTCATTTCCATGCAGTATTGGACATTTTTCAAATAAGTAAGATCAAGAGAATTTTGAACCCTATTTTTCTAAAATTGGATCAACGTCTTGTGAGTAACTTCTAAAGCACCATAGTGTCTATAAAATTCATAAAATCATGTTATGAAAATATCAATTCATTCTAATTAAGTTCCCCATAAAACCTAAATGCATTCTCCCATGTATTTCTTAGCTCAAAAATTGACATCAAAAATAAATTGTTCCACCCGTAAAGAATGGAGGAGAATCTCAACTTTTTTGATAAGAAGAGGATACATTCTTTAATGATAGTATTCAATATTAATACCATTGAAAGGAATTTCAACAAAAAAAATTTCTTCAATATTCACTATTAATTAAATTAAAAAGACCACCAAGGAATGGTGATAGAGCTCTTATCAAAGTTACAATAATTTTTGTTGTCCTCATGGATTTGCACTAGCTATGAAGGGGATACACCATGGGTCTTCTAGGTAAGAGAGATCTCCAAATCTGAATCAAGTAAAATTAAGGCATGATTTTCATAATTTAGACAATGATAAAGGGAAGAGGCCTACACGAGATGAAAGAATGGATAAAAATTAGAATAAAGATGTTAGGAAAGAAGTACGTGATCTGTTAAATGCCAAAGTTAATGTTGAAAATTGTGATTTTGAAATTGATTAGTGTTATAAATTCTTCCTTACACATCCCTCATGTGATACTATTGAGCCAAAAGATGAAGATACACATGATATTGAACCTATATCTAATGATGATGAGAGTTTGATGTTTAATTGTCAATTCTACTAGAGCAAGATGTCTACCTCCACAAAAATACTGAGTGCCACTATTGTTAATCAATTTTGGAGTGTATTACAAAAGGTATGTTTTTGAAATTATGAATTTTCTTGTGATATTAATATGTCATAAGCATAGTAATTTCCCATTTATGATTTCAGGTTTTTAAGATCATTGATGATTAAGAATATGATGTTGTAATTCCATCAGTTGAGGATATACAGTTGCCAACTAATGTAATAATTTCCCAAGATAAATAATATTACTTGAGAAGTATGAAACTAGATATTTCTTCTCAAGACACTACCCCTGCTAATCCAAGGGTAGGCCATACAATTAAGGAAGCTGAGAAAGCTATAATAGTCCTAGATTCATCCAAAATAGAACCTATTTCATAAGTTGTTAAACCAAGAGGTGTTCTAGCTAATAATAGAACGTCCTTGCAATCTAGTATCCCTAAGGATGTGAATGATGTTATAAATAATCCACATCTAAAACTATTTTAAAAAATGCCAATTCATCCTGGCCTACTCCACTTTAGACATTAAGTGATTCTATTCTAGGTGAAGGTGTCATCACCCTTCCTCTTAGTATTCATCTTCCTAAATATAGCATATGTGATATAGACAAAGTGTTGAGCAAGCTAAAAAAAATCATGCCACTTTTTGAGTTATTATAAATACTAGAACATAGGAAGAGGTCATTTGAATATTTGGAATTTGGTAAGAAATCAAATTGAAATTAAATTGATATACCCCAAACACTGCCAAAATAAGATGAAGAATATGAAGAGGTTTTTTAAATCACCTAGAAGGTCTATTAGGGGATTTCATTAGTAGAATATTAGCTACAAGTGGATACATTTTATACAACCCTTTTGATCAATGGTCTAATTATTCACAACTACATTTTTTATTCTATATCCTCTTGGAATATCATGCAACTAGGTTTCCTAAATCAGCTTGGAATAAATATTACACTAGCCTGTAGCAATTATTATGCCATGGATTCATGAGAGGTGCCAATTGTTGGAAAAATTGAAGGGTTGGTAGTGTAGTTTGGATTCCATCTAGGTAAGTATTTGAATATGGATGTTTTAGTTATGGACTACCAACCTAAATGGGGGATTCCATTTTCTTTTAAATGGGTTGCTATCACAGGTGAAAGTGTACAAATAGACATACCCTATCCTACCATTTCATTGGGGGGTAAGATGGTCAGACTTTATAGAAATCCAAAGATGTTACATCTAATTGAATATTTGAAATGTACTCTAAATAAAGTGTTGTACATGGATGTGGAATTGTGTAGATTCATTGGGAAGATTGATGCTAGTGAACATCCTCTTGTGCTTGATGATGAGCCTTATGAAGAAGGTGTAGTTTGGAAGATGTATTTTGATAGGGTTTGTTCCAATATAGGAAATGGAACTGGAGTTATCTTTTATGCCCCTAATGATAAATGTTTTTATTTTTCTTTCAAGCTCCACTTTCAGTGCACAAATGACATTGGTAATTAGGAGGCACTCCTACATGGTACTCACTTGATTTCATCCTAAAAACAAGTTCATTTGTAGTTGATGAGGAAGTATAAAGATTTCATGGGTTGGTATTATCCAATTTTTAGATCATACATGAAGGATTTGTTTCAACTTGTCATCCTATCATAGCCTAGAAGCACTAATTTTAGGCAAGTGCAGAGATTGATTTATTTCATCTTGGTCACCAAGCTACTGGAAAAGTTTGAGAAATTAAGGGATGCAAACATTTTGGATCAACCAGTTCATGGAAAACATCTAAAATATTTCCTATATTGAATCTATGATTATGTAAAGTATTGTATAGTGTATCGTTTTGTTTATTTGTTGTTTTGTTTCCCTTCTAGATTGGGACTTGTTTGTATAGTTATTTTCATGTTTTTCATTGTGTTTTCAGTTTCAAATCTTCTTGATCTATTTTTAATGATCTACCTCATTTTTTTGAGTTTTCATGGGTGTTTACTAGTTAATTGTCTAGTGTTATGTCCTTGTTCTAATGGATTGGTAATGGATCTTGTGTCTTGGGGTTCTTTACACACTTGTAAGGGGTGTAAATCCTCGAGTGCAAGCCAATGTATATTCACAAATTTTTACCAATTTTTTATTTTTTATTTTGACGGAAATAATACATTAAAATGTTGAGTCATACTCAAGAAGTAATAGTCATTGAACACAACAAATATAATGTGCACATAGGTGATAGAAAGAGGAAAATTGCCACACAGACATGTTTCAACATGCAACATTCACCAAGGCTAATCCTCCCCACATTGAGTCACACAAAATAAGTAAAGTTTAAAAAAATTAAGTAAACATGGGCTTGTATGGAGTTCTACTAGGGATCCAATTAAGCAAATGTAATTTTTAAAATTGTAAATGCTATGTCAAAGTTTTGTAGAGGTTTGGATGTCTAGAATAATTGTAAAAAGTTTAGTGAGTTATTTTGGAGGTCAATGATAAAAACGTAATTACAAATTGGTAAGGTGAACTCTATGGGAGAGACACGTTCAACATAGATATGTTGAAAAGATAAGTTACGAATTGCGTAAAAGGTTTTTGATCCCACAGTGGTAGAGAAAATAATTGAATGAGATGTGGAGGAAAATGGAGTGTGAGATACAATTACAAATTAGATAAATTATAAATTGAAAAGTGAATTTTCATCCCTAGATCCTACACCCTTGTGATATGTGTAGGCCTAAAAAATGTACATCTCCAAATTCCTTCCCAAAGCAAAATGTAGGCCCCATATTGGTAATTTCTATAGTAAAATTGTTATGGAATTTGATGCCTAGACTATTTATGTGAGCCTTTATTGTATGGAAGGAGATAAGTCATATTTTTGAAGTTTTGATGCAAACAAATAATCAACTATGCAGTCAAAATTGACATGATTAGGCTAAGATAACATATAAATCTATAGGTAAGAGAATCACATTCTTCTTTTCTAAGTGAAAGTTAAACCCATATTTGCATATATTAGAAGGTTTATGGGAAAATGGATATACATAGTTTGATGGGGAAATGAAGGTGCCACCAAAGAGTGCATCTATTGTACATAGTCTTCTTATGGAGGGAATTTCACATAATATGGTGGGGAATGTCTTCAAACTTAAGGGTGATGGATAAATCAAAGGGATAGGATATCCAAACGAGATGGCCATTATTTCTTGGGCATTGAAGTTTGGAATATATTTTGATAATGAAAAATAAAAATCCTTAATTTTGAAAGTGTTCAATTTCAACTCAAAAAATAAACATGGGGTCTGGCTTTGAATAAGTATCCATCTAAAGTACACATTCACTGGAAAGGAGATGTAGAGATGATAATAGATATGTCTAATACATGGATGGAAAATAGTGGATTGGTGTAATAAATGAGACTTTTTAAGTGTGAATATCTAATTAAAATCATTGGAGGAATGGATTGCATTACATTTGGGTTTCACTGAGGAAGAGAAATTAAGGAGACTCAAACATGTTCAATACACAAGGATACTGGAATTCCATTTATATTTTGTTTGGGTTTCTCTACATTAAATTTGGTTTGAAAACTTTGAAATTAGGATGGAAACATTTATTTAAAACATGGGAGAATTGTCTTGTCTCTTGTCCTTTATAAAGCCACCAAGCCAACAAAAAGTATTATAACATTTATAAGATCTCCATAACCATTCCTTGGTGGTATTTTTAAAGTCATCAACAATGAATATTCATGAATAAAAGGTTATTGAAATTCATATAAATAGTATTCATATTAGAACACTATCATAAAGGAATATACTATCTTCTTATCAAAGAACTTGAGATGATCCTACATTCTTTAGGGGTGGAATGATTTATTTTTGCTAGCAATTTTTGAGCTGAAGAATTCATGGGAGAATAAATTTAGGTTTTAGAGGTAACTTCCATACAAATACTTGAGATCTTTAAAAAAAGGTTTTGAAAATTTTATAGACATAGTGCTTCAAAAGTTATTCCCAAGGGGCTAATCCAATATAAGGAAAATCAGGGATCAAAATATTATTGATTTTGGTTATTTCAAAAATGTCTGTCTCCAGGCTCATGAAGATTTTTATTGGTAAATTCTAAAGATCTAAATGCCTCATATAAATTAAAGAATATTTTTGATTTGATACATCAAGTTAATAAAAATTTGTTTTTTGAGAATCTTTTTTAAGATGCTTTCTTGAACCAGGTTGTAGGAATGGAGTTTGAGTGAAAAATCAAAAAAATAGCAAGTTAAAAAAATTGCAAAAGAAGCTAAAAAATTACATCAGAAATCTTAGTCAAAAAATAAATTTGAAAAATGCAAGTATCCAAAATACAAGTTCAAATTAAGTTCAAATCCAAGTCTCATAAGTCAAATCTTGGAAAAAAATCAACTCAAGAGGAGCTTCAGGTAGATGTTGAGGAGAAATGCAATTTTGCATTTGTGCAAATTGAAAATTACAATTGGGTCTCACAAATTCCTAGTCAATTATGATAAAAAAGGGGACCTAGTGTAAATGAAAACTTTCAAGGCCATTTTTAATTTTGCAATTTTGTAAAATTCTAAATTGTAGATGGAGTTCCCATTTCACTAAGGAAACATTCAAGGGGAATTACAACTATTAATTACAATATTGTAATTTACAATTCTATTATTTATCAAGGGAACCTTTTAGGTGAACTATAACTAGGAATTAAAATTCTAAAATTTTCAATTATATGATTTGTAAAGTATAAAACTTTTGTCAAGCTTTGGATTTTCCCAATATAAGGGAATTTCAAAATTGCAAATAGGACCCAAATTTCCCCAAAATAAGGAAAATTGAAAAATTGAAAAAAGTGACTAGAGTTTCCCCTAAAAGGTCAAAAAGTGAAAATTAATGCATTTATACACTAAAAATGTGGAGTTAACCCTAAAAAATTTTTAAAAAAAATTAAGGAAAAAAATGCCAAGAGTTGAAAAATAAGTTGGAGCCAAAAATCAAAAAGGTAGAATGACCTAAGTTTTTGGATTTTCCATTGATTTGATTTTTTAAACACTCCATGGGAGAAATATTGCATGTTTAGAGAATAAATGTGGGCCATTCCAAATGAGATTTTACAAATGGCAATGGGTATGAAGTGATCAAATTCCATTATTACAAGACCAAGTTGATTTTCTCGGTAAAATATCAATATATTTCATTAAGCTTCATAAAAAATCAAAATACATGGATGCAATTTATAAGATTTAATATGCTCATAATAGTACAATAAAATATTATGAGAAAATATTCTTATAACAATTGTAATCTACTATTTTATTCTAATGCCTAATGTAGTCAAATAATTAACCTATATTATACGTAGTTTGTTTTATATGATAACAAACCACCTTTAAAAACATAGCAAATTAATTTATTCTAACATTATCCCCCTTAATTCATTATAGTTTTGAGAGTATAACAGAGAGAAATTTTGAATACCTCAAACATATAATGTGTAAGTGACTTCGTGGAGATATCTACACACTGACCTTGAGTGGGGTGACATTGGAGTTGTATATTGTTCTATTAAACATGTTCATATATGAAATGGACTTGAAATTCAATGTGCTTCATGTATTAAGGAAACACTAGATTGTAAATCAGTTTAATAACACCCTTAATTTCATAGTTTAGAATTGTTGCTTGAGACTGTAGAACACCCAATCCTTATAGTATGTGACATAACCATATCACCTCATAGACATCTCTTATAGTGTGATATTAAACCTCAGTAGAAGAATGAGAAACATAGTTATGCTTCTGATCCAGAGCTTAGTTTAGGAAAAGGTCCCAAGGCATGATGAAACCTCTTGCACGTAGAAGAGCTCACTGAGATATTTTTAGCACTTCTTTTGGATCATAAAATAGAGTTTGAATGCCCAAGTTATAGGCCACTAAATTCATTTTGTGATAGGCAAAATAAGGAGGTGTCACAATTGGAATGTGACATGTGGACCAATCAACCATTGACACATGGTAGTACATTTTTGTAAGTTCATGCAAAAATTTGGTTTGGTGTTTTGGTTTGGTTTCCACCTCTGGTCTTTGACATGCAGTCATATGGAGAACCATGGGCCCTGCTATTGGCTTTTTTGGGGCCCTTAGCGAGGGTCAACACACTTTATTAAGGAGGGGTGCCTTGACCTCCATCTCAAATTTTATTGCATTTGAATTTGCTTTCAAACCTATAATTTGTACCTATTAGATGCATGTGGGACATATCAATTATATGTTTTAAATAGCTTGTAATATTTATTTACAATTTACTTTTACCATGCCCTATTACACCACATGGGAGAACCCACACTTTCAATGCTTTCCAACCACTTTGCCAAGTCAAGATCAAGATATATGCATAGATTGGAGATTGTGAGAAATACCAACATGTATGCCTAGCTAAACAACCAAAAGAATGGGTCATGATGAGTGAAATGCATGCCACATCCATATAGCTCATGGAACATGAGAAGAGGATAGGATAATTAGCATATATTCTAAGATTGGCACACTAAACAATGAATTAAGATAAGTTTGGCACCTTAAGCCCTCCAAAAGGGGCGTCAACATTATTCAAGATAGTTTCCTACCTTATTAAAGTCTTAAAGCAATTTAAATTTGAAAATGTGGGACTAAAGATAAGTCTAATGCACCCAAAAAGGAGGCCGAAGACTTGAACTCATGACCTGTGATGTAAAAGGGATATGTCTTGACCGACTAAGCTACTGAATGTCAAACAATATAAAAGCTACGAACTTATATTTGAATGTAGGTTTCATAGTAATATGTATTTTATTTTTAAGAGGCTGAGATCTTGGAGATAGCTATCAAAAGGAATTTTAATCCATTATCCAACTTGGTACACAGTAAGTAAGCAAATTTAATTATGTTTTGTAATTGAAAAGAGAGGTTAGAATTTATTTTATTATAAATTGGATAGACCAATAGTTAAGTGGAGGATATAAATTCACCTTCTAAAGGGATTGAAGATTGAGGAAGGTTTCCATGTTGCTAAATTTGAGTATATCAATGAAGGTAGAATTCTTGGATAGAGATTAGACCTGAGGTGAGTTGTACAACATTTCAAAGAATTTGTAAGCCATTTGTTACCCAAATTTAATATAAATGGTCCTCACTATTGGGTGGACCTAGAGATGTAGGCAAGAGATGCCGAACTCCATTATCAATGTCGGATGGTAATTTGTCATTTGATTGCATGTTGTATTTTAGATTCTTATTTTTATTATATATAATGTTTAAAATTGACATTTTATGACATTTAAAAAACTAAAACTAGTTTAATTGGTGAATGGAAGTAATAAGTCTTTTGAAATTCCAATCCAATTCGATAAATGAAAACTGTTAAAGGCCAAAAAATTTCCAAGTTCTTTTGATTATTTAAAGAATTTTTTTAATTTGAGGAATTTAGTATCCATATTTTAAAACTTCACTTTGAGTTTATCAGTGTAGTGTACAGATTAGCTTCTTACTCCCCAATGAGATTGGACTAGATCCAAGAAAGAATACAAACCCAAAAGTGGATTTTCTATCATCAATTAAACCTTTATGATCTACATTTGTGTATCCTGCTAAGAAGAACTTAACATTTTTGTTGTATGCTAGGCCATAATACACTATTCCTTCAAAATATCTTAATACATGCTCAACTACTTTCTATTAGCTTACCTTTAGATCTTCCATGAACCATGAAAGATAGATGATGGCATAGCCGATATATATCCTAATATATGTGAGGTAGATGAGACTCCTAATAAATTGGTGATAAATACTAGCATCTACTATCGATTGTCGATCGAAACAAGATAGTTGAAGTCTTATCTCCATAGGTGTAGACATTTATCTACAATCCATCATCTGAAACCTCTCAATAAATGTATTTATATATTTCATCGAAGACATAAATATGTGTTTCCCTTTCTTTTATACTTCCAATCCAAGATATTAGTACAATAACCCTAGACCTATCATGTCAAATGATTAATTAATATTACTCTTTATTGCATCAATTATGTTCACTAAGTTGTTAGTGATGACTATATCATCGATAATAATAATAATAATAATAATAATAATAATAATAATAATAATAATAATAATAATAATAATAATAATAATAATAATATACCTTCCTTTATTTTTGAGGTAGAGATTGGGATCATATGGATTCATCTAAAATCCATGTTTCATGAGATGCTCATCAATTTTTATATACCAGGTTCAAGGACCTTATTTGACACCATACAAAGATTTTATGAGTTTGCACACTTTATGTTGCTACCCTGATTTGACATAACCCTCTATTTGAGTCATATAGACCTCTTCTTCTAGAAATATATTTAAGAAGGCACTTTTGATGTCTATCTAATGAAAATTCAAACCGAACTATGTAGTCATTAAAATGATCATTGTGATTGTCTTTCTCTTAGTTGTAGGAGAAAAAGTCTCCTCGTAGTCTATACATTATTTTTGAGAATGACATTTTTATATGAGTCTTGTTATTTAATTTTTTATAATACAATCTACTTTTTATTTAGTCTTAAAGGCCCATTTTCAACCAATAGGTTTCTTACTTAATTGAAGATCATCAAGATGCCACATGTAATTATTTATGAGAGATTGAAATTCTACATCCATGGCATCTTTCCAATGTTTGTTCTTTAAAGCTTCACAAAATGTATAAGGCTTAAATGTTTCTACCAATATGATCAGTAAGACAAAATTTACCTTCTAATAAGTAATATTATGGGTCATTAGTCTTGTTAATGATGTGTTTATAGGTTCATCCAGTTTCACATCTCACATTGTACTCATATGATATTTAGGCATATGTTGAATAGATGTCACTAATGCTAGATATGCTTATTGACGTTCACCACTATTTTCATATCAAAATATTATAAGTCTTATGATTGTATCAGATATTTATGTGAAATATGAACTAATTTCACCTTTTTCATCAAACACTACATCCCTACTAATAAGAATCTTTAGAGTTTCAAGGTCAAAGAGCTGATATGCTTTTGACTCTTTATTGTATCCCAAAAAAATACATTCCTTGGTTTTGTTATCTAATTTATTTATTTTCTTCTTTGGGATATGCATGTATTCTTTATAACCAAAAAATCAAAGATGTGAGATTTTTAGATTTTCCCCAATCCATGAATCTTATGGTGTTATTCCATCAAAAGCTTTGGTAGGTGACCTATTCAATAGGTACATAAATGTAAGACATGTTTCCACCCAATAAAATGAGGTAGTTGTGTATCCTTAACCATGCTTTAAAACATCTCTACAATGACATGGTTCCACCCTTCTGTAACACTATTTTGTTGTGGTGTGTAAGGAGTAGTGTATTGACAATGCATTCCATGTTACACAAAGTATGCAATGAATTTTCTAATTGTGTATTCTCCCCTATGACTTGAGTAGAGGGCCTTGATTTTATGACCAATTTCATTTACAATAAAGGCCATGAATTCTTTGAAGGATTGGAAAACCTTATCTTTATACTTCAGTAGTGAAAACCACATCTTATGAGAATGATCATCAACAAAGAGTTGAAAATACTTATATCCTTTGTGGCTAGTTGTCATACATTTTCATAGATCAATGTACACTAGATCTTATGTATGTAGAGACTGATATTCACTTTTTCCAAAAGGAGATCTTCATTTTTTACCATCTAAGTAACTAGGATAAATATTAGAAGATTATTTAAGTGGGAGAAGACCTTTAACAATCTTATCTTTTCTTAATTCAATAAAATACCCAATACTCAAATAACCATATCTTCTATGGCATAACTAGGATTTATATGTACTATTCATAATAAGTGCCTGACGATATTTATTTATGAAATCAAGTTGAAACATTTTGCTTATATTTGAAGCTCGTGAAATAGTTTTAGAGCCTCTTGATTTTTTCTTGATAAGGCAAAAATTTTTACCATCTTTGCGATCAAACTCAACTTTGATATTGTGACAAGAAGTTAATTTACAAACAAGTTTTTAGTGAGTCCTAGGACATATAAGACATTTGTGATCTTGGTATTCCTATGACCAAGTTGTAAAGAAGCATCACCTCTACTCTAAATAGTGAATGATTAATCATCACCAAGAGAGACATTACCCTGAGATCATGATTTATGTAAAGTAGAAAACCATTCCTTCTATATTGTCATGTGTCTTGTGGCACCAAAATCAACATATTAGATAGAATTTGAAGAACAAGGTTCCTCATGTCTCTATGTAGTAAATAAGTGATCATATTTAAAATATTGATCATTCTCATAAACATTACCATGCTATTGTTTCTTTTTCCAATGCTATTTGGAATGGGGTTTTTTATTCAATGACTAAGGTGAATTCTGTGAAGTGGAATTCATAGTGGATGATCCTTTTGTGAATGTATTACATGGAGAGATTATGCAATTCAAAATTCATTGGGATTTTTGGCATATAGAATAATAAATATGACAATGGAACAACCAAACTTGTTAACTCCACTCGAGAAGTATTGTGACACAGAATGAAAAAATGCACTAGGTCATATAAAAACTACTAAAGATAGCTTGGAAAGTGTTTTAAACCTTCATTTCAAAATAAATTTTTAATAATAAGGGATGAATGGAAGACTATAATGTTGGTATTTAAATCATAAAATGCAAAAACATGTTATATAAGCAATATTTTATGCATCTGCAAGGCAAATAACAATTAACATATGCAAAGGGAAATTTATTTATAGGGTAGAATATGGTAGGACAATTAGGTAGTTTATAAAAAAGGGGTGGTGTGCTGGTGGTTTTCAAATAGTATGGTTTCTTCCAACATTCATGACATTATTCCTTTAGAAAGATATATCAAAAAATCATAATAAAGCTAATGGGAAATACTAAATGATCCTTGAAAAACTAAAACATACACTAAAAGTAGAATATCATATACGTTTTCCAATCATAAACTTAGGTTTCCCTAAAAGTCATTCAACAACATATTTTCAATTCAAATTGTATGAAGGGTTTATAATCTAAATCTACACTTATAATTATAAGTAGTAATGAAAATTAAACCAAATGAACATAAACTTGCAAAAATTATTAGTGCACATCATCAATAGGAAATAACAAAGAACCAAAAGCATTTTCATTAACTTAAAAAAATATCTTACATACATTAGTTTTTAAAATGATATAAAGGGGACAAGCATGGTGAGTTTGCTTCATTTTGGACAAGGGAGATATATTAATAATTCACTCAAATATTTCACCTTCTTAGTAAGGGAGACTATATTGACATATATCAATGGATCCCTAAATTTCTTGAAAGTACCTAGACTTAGAAAAAAATAAAGACTAATAACAACCTTATAATATAAGACAAGCATTCTATTTATATGTTTTTTATGCTTTGAAATATGGGAATGTGAGTTACAATTTATAAAATTTTAAAACAACCCTCCAAGTTCCGTCAAGATGCTCCCAGATGGAAAACATTTCTTGCCTTACCTAGAATCTTCATCCAGTTACATGAAAAAATATTGTTATAACTGCCTCTACAAGGAATTATGAAGTTTTCTATCCTAAAATTTGATTTCTTGGCTAGATATCCATTTTAATTGAGTTATAAAGAGAATATTTGTGGTGGAGGCCAAACAAAGCCCTTGTCATTTTTTACAACTACCTAGATATGCCCTTTAACCACTCATTTGAAAATCTAAAATCTTCATGACAATTTCCCTTACTCTTTTACATGCCAAAGAATAAATTGGGATTTTAATTATGGCATTTTATCAATCAATACCCATGGCCATTTGAAAAATCTTGTTTGGAATGGTCCACCCTGATTATGTAAACCTGAAATACTTCTCCCATGGAGTGTTTAAAGAAGCAAATCAATGGAAAATGCAAAAAACATAGGTTATTTTTACCTTTTATCTTTTTGGATCCAAATTATTTTTCAATCCTTTGCATTTTCACCTTTACTTTTTTCAAATTTTCCTTTTAGGGTTAACTCCATATTTGTAATGCATAAATGCATTACTTTTCACTTTTTGACCTTTTCAGAAAATTTTAGTCACTTTTGCAAATTTGTAATTTTACTTATTTTGTGGAAATCTGGGCACCATTTAGAATTTTGAAATTCACTTATGTTTGGGAAATCTAGAGCTCAACAATAATTTTAAAATTTACAAAGCATATAATTGAAAATATTACAATTGTAATTCATAGTTGTACTTCCCCTGAAAAGTTCCCTTTACAAATTGTAGAATTGTAACTTGCAGCATTACAATTATCAGTTGTAGTTCCCTTGGAAATTTCCCTTAGGTAAATGGGAAATTGAATTGTAATTAACAATTCAGAAAATGGTGAATTACATTTGGGGTTCTTGTTTCCATGAAAAACCTTTCTTTAGGGAAATGGGAAGTCCAAGTATAATTCATAATTTTATGAATTTATAAATTTTCAAATGGACTTGAAAGTTCCCATCTATATTGGGACCCCTTGTTGACCAGCATTGATTAAGGTTTTGGGAGACCCAAATATAGTTTTCAATTTACACAAATGCTAAATTACAAAATTAAAAAATTGTAAAATTGAATTTCTCCTCAACATCTCCCTGAAGCTCCTCTTGAGTTATCTTTCCTCCAAGATTTGACTAGCAGGATTGGGAGAGTTGAACATAATTTACATTGGAATTTTTGAGACTTGAATTTTTCAAATTTATTATCCCACTAGGATTTCCCAAGAAATTTTTGAGCTTTTTCTACAATTTTTGAAACTTACTAATTTTTGGTTTTTTCTCCCTAACTCCATTCCCACAACCTGGTCCAATGAAGCATCTTGTAGAAGATTCTTAGAAACCAAATTTCTCTCAACTTGATGTATCAACTCAAAAATATTTCTCTATTTACACAATTCATTCATATTTTGATCATTCACCAATCAAGATCTTCATTTCCATGCAAACATGGACATTTTTCAAATAAGCAAGATCAATAAAATTTTGAACCTTGATTTTCTAAAATTGGATCAACTCCTTATAAGTAACTTCTAAAGCACCATAGTGTCTATAAAATTCATAAAATAATGACTTAAAAATATCAATTTTTTATAAATAAGTTACCCTTAAAACCTAAATGCATTATCCCATGCATTTTCTAGCACTAAAATTATTGGCAAAAATAAAATTTTCCACCCCTAAAGAATGGAGGAACATCTCAAGTTCTTTGATAAGAAGATGATACATTACTTAACAATAGTATTTAATAAGAATACCGTTAAGAGTAATTTCAACAATCTTTTATTCATGAATCTTTACTGTCAATGACTTTAAAAATACCACTAAGGAATGGTGATAGAGCCAATAAGTTTTGTTGTCCTCATGGATTTGTAATGTAAAAGTGACAAGTTAGTTCTCATATATTTATAATAAAAGTTTCCATCCTCATTTAAAGGTTTTCAGTCCAAATGGAATTTAGAATAACCCAAATGGATTGCAAATGGAATTTTGATTTCTTTATGTGTTGGACGTGTTTTGCTTCCCAATTTTTGTTCCTCAGTGAAACCCAAATAGAATGTAGTCCATTCTTTCAGTGACTTTCCTTAACTCTTCACAGTTGATTTGGATCATTTATTACACCAAACCATTGTTTTCCATCCATGTATTTCATAGATATATTATCATATATGTAGCTCCTTTCTAATGAATGTGTACTTCAGATGGAGACTTCTTCAAAGCCACACCCCCACATTTATTTTTTGAGCTAAAAGTGAACACTTTTAGAATGGATTATTTTTATTTTTTATCATAAAAATTAATTCCAACCTTAAATTACCAATAAATAATGTCCATCTTAGTTGTATATCCTATCACTTTAATTTCTCTGTCACCTTTGTATTTGAAGACACTCCCTATCATATTCTATGAAATTCCCTCCATAAGGAGACTATGTGTAATAGATGCAATCAGTGGTGGTACCTTAATTTCCCTAGAAAACACTTTGGATCAATTTTCCCAAAAACCTTTTTAGATATATAAATATGGGTTTAACCTTCACTCGAAATTGAAGAATTTTAGTTTCTTGCCTGTAGATTTGTATGTTATCTTGGCCTGATCGTGCCATTATTGACTACGTAGTCAATTATATGTTGCAACAAAACATTAAAAATATGTCTTGTCTTCTTCCAATCATTGAAGGATCCCATTAAGTCTTAAGGTGTTAAATTCCTTAACATTGTTGTTATAGAAATTACCAATATGTGAACTGCATTTTGATTTTGGTAGGAATTTTAAGTTGTACATTTATTAAGGCTACATGTATCAAAAGTACAAATGATTTAGGGATGGAAATGCACTTTAAAAATTAAAATTTGTCTAATTGTTAATTACATATCAAACACCATTTTACACCACATCTCATTCTCTTATTTTCTCTACCGCTATGGGATCTAGAACAAAAGAGACAATTCACAACTTATGTTTTTGACATCTATCATTTTGAAGTGTCTCTCTCATAGAGTTATCCTTACTAGTTTATAATTGAATCTTAACCCTTTACCTTCATCAAAATTCACCAAGCATTTATCAATTATTTTTATACATCTAAACCTTGATTAAACTTTGACTTAGTATTTATAATTTTCAAAATTACATTTGTCTACATGCATCCCTAGTAGAATTGCATGCAGGCCCACATTTTACTACAATTTTTATAAAATTTAGTTGTTTCGTGTGTCTTCACATGGGAAATATTATACCTAGAAAATTCTATGTGTTTAAACATGTCCATATGGTAACTTCCCTCTTGTTTTTTCCCATCTACATGTGCAAAGCATTTATTGTGTTCAACCACTACTACTTCATGTGTGTTCTCAAACATTTTCATGTATTATTTCCGTCAAAAGACAACATATAAAATTGGTGAAAATCCAAGCACCAATAGGGACTAAGATGAGAATGAACATCATGCATTTCACTTTCTTAGATTCAAACTAGTCAATTTTGATGACACAGAAGGTTATCCTAATGAGGTCCCAAATGAAATAAGGAACCACCTTATAAAATTTCAAAGGATTAATGTAGTTAGTGGATATCATCACTTGAGAGATTTTCATAATATCATTAAATATTATGAGGTTGAGCATGAGGATGTTTACATCAAATGTTTTGTGCATCTGCTAGAAGAAGATGCACGATATTTGTTCAATTCCCTTCCCTATGGATGCATTGATTCATCAGAAGAAATTAAAAATATTTTAAAAATTAAATATGGTGATATAATTAATCCAAGGTTCCATTTGGCTTAATTTGAAAACACCAAGAATAACCCTAATGAGTGTGTGCAAGACTTCAATGAATGGTTCAACAAGGATATAACATGACTACATAAAAACATAAGGACTAGTGATACAATCTGGGTTATCAAATACTATGATGCCTTTCAAAAGAAGGATATGTACTACTGGTGGAACAAGGATCCCATGAAATTGTTGTTGGAATTAGATATGGCCATAAAAATTGAGTATAATATAAAGGATGTGGTAAACCCCATGAATAATTTAGCTGATGTAATGTTGGTTAATCATAAAAAAATACAATCCACAAAGACAACCAACCCTAAGGAGACTATTAGGACTTTGGCCTCCATTATCAAAGAAATGTGATACAAGATATCTAGAGCTAAGAAGGGGATCCATAATGGGTCTAGTAATTAAGAGAGATCTCCAAATCTTAATCAAGCACAAAGAAGGCTTGATTTTCATAACTGAGATAATGATAGAGGGAATATGCATATACTTGATGAAAGAATGGATAGAAATCATAATATAGGTGCTAATAAAGAAGTGCTTGATCTATTAAATTCCAAAGTTAATGTTCTAAATTATGATTTTAACATTGACTGGTGTTACAAATGCTTCCTTACACATCCCCCATGTAATACTGCTAAACCAATAGATGAAGATGTAGATTGTCTTGAATATATGTCTAATTATGATGAGAGTTTGATGTTCAATTATCAATTCTCCTAAAGCAAGATATATGCATCCACAATATTGTTGAGTGCTACTACTATTGATTAGTTTTGGAGTGTAGTATAGAAGGTATATTTACAAACTTGTGAATTTGTTTGTAATATTAATAAGTAATGAGCATATGAATTTCCCAATCATGATTTCATTTTTTTAAAATAATTAATGATTAATAAGTATGATATGGGAATTCCATTATTTGATGACACATAGTTGCTAACTAATGATATAGTTTCCCAAGATAAATAATATTACTTGAGAAGTAGTCAACTAGCTATTGATTCTCAAGATAGTACCCATATTAATCCAAGGGTAGGTGATATGACTAAGAAAGTTGAAAAAACTATAATAGTCCAAAATTCATCTAAAATGTTACTGATTTCACAAGTTTTTAAACCAAGAGGTCTTATAGCTAATAATAGAATGCCCTTGCTATCTAGTATACCTAATGGTGTGGATGATGTTAGAAATAATCCACCTTTAAAAACTAATGTAAAATGCCAATTCATCTTAGCCTACTCCACTTTAAAGGTTAATTTATTATGTTCTAGTTGAAGGTGTTATCACCCTTACACCTATTATTCCTCTTCCTCATTATAGCATATGTGATATGGATGAAGTGCTGAGCAAGCTGAAATCATCTTGCCACTTGTTTATTTATTATGAATACTAGAACAATGGAAGACGGCATTTGAATATTTGGAATTTGGTGATAGATTAGATAATAATGAAATTTATCTACCCCAAACACTACCAAAAAAATATGAGGAATCTGAAGAGGTTATTTAAATCACTTGGAAGGTCTATTAGGGGACTACATTAGTAGAATATTAGCTTCAAGTGGATACATTTTATATAATCCTTTCAATCAATGCTCTAAGTTTTCACAACAACATGTTTAATTCTAGATCCTCTTATAATGTGATGGCCCTTAGTGTCTTAAATGAGTTTATAATAAATATTACACCATCCTTAATCAAGTGTTATGTCATAGATTCATGAGAGGTGCTAGTTTTTGGACAAGTTGAAGGGTTGCTAATGTATTTGTCAATGAATTTAGGTAAATATTTGAATATGGATGTGGTAGTTGTGAACTACCAACCTAAATGTGGGATGTCTTTTTCTTGTAAATGGGTGGCTAGTATGGGTGGAAATGTGCAAATGAACTTGTCTTATTCCACCATTCCATTGGGGGTTAAGATGGTCAGACTTCATAGAGAGCCAAAGATGTTGTATCTAATTCAAGATCCGTAATATGATCTAAACAAAGTGTTGTACATAGATGTGGAATTGGGTAGATTCATTGGGAATATTGATGCTAGTGAACATCCTATTATACTTGATGATGAACCTAATAAAGAAGGTGTAATTTGGAAGATGTATTTTGACAGGGTTTACTCAAATCTTATAAATGGAACTGGAGTTATTTTTATTCACCTAATAATAAATATTTTATAATTTCTTTCAAGATCCACTTTCACTGCACAAATGACATTGATATGTATGAGCCATTCCTACTTGGTACTCACTTGATTTCATCCTAAAAATAAGTTTATTTTTACTGATGATGAAGTACCAAGATTACTTGGCTTGGTCTTATCGAGATTTGAGATCATACATGAAGGATTTTCTTCAACTTGTCATCTTATCTTATCCTAGAAATCATACTTTTAGGCAAGTGCAGAGATTGATTTATTTCATTTTGGCAACCAAGATACTGGAAAAGTTCAAGAAATTAAGGGATGTAAAGATTTTGGAGTAACCAGTTCATAAAAAACATCTAAAATATTTCCCATACTGAATCCATGATTGTGAAAAGTATTGTATAGTGTACAGTTTTGTTACTTTATTGTTTTGTTGCTCTTATACATTAGGACTTGCTTGTATATTTATTTTCATGTTTTTTTGTTGTGTGTTCATTTTCAAATATTTCAGATCTATTTTTATCAATCTACCTCATTTTTTTGAGTTTTCATGGTTTTTTTTATATTAATTATCCAGTGTTACCTCCTTGTCCCAATGTATTGACACCAAGTCTTGTGTCTTAGGGTTTTCTACACACCTATAGGGGGTGTACATACTTGAGTAAGAGACAATATTAGTTCTCAAATTTGTAACAATTTTATATGTTATATTTTTATTCAAACAATACATGAAAATGTTGAATCACACTCAAGAAGTAGTAGTGGTTGAACACAACAAATATTATATGCACATAGCTAGGTAATAATAAGAGGAAAATTGCCATGTTGACATGCTTAAACATGAAGAATTCACCAAGGATAAACATTCCCTTATCAAGGCACATAAAATAATTAAATATTTTTAAAAAATTAATAAAACATGGGCCTATATGGAGTTCTTCTAGGGATCCAAGCAGGCAAATATAATTTTTAAAATTGTAAATGCTATGTCAAAGTTTCATGGAGGTTTAGATGTCTAAAAATAATTATAAAATGGTTGGTAAGTTCTTCTAGGGGTCAATGGTCAATGTGTAATTGAAAATTGGTAAGGGGAACTCCGTGGGAGAGATACTTGTAAAATACATATGTTTAAAAGATAAGTTGGGAATTGTCTCCTAGGTTTCAGATCTCGTAGTGGTAGAGAAAATAAGAGAATGATATGTGGAGGAAAATGGAGTTTGAGACACAATTATAAATTAGATAAATTCCAAATTTCAAAGTGTGTTTCCATCCTTATATCTTAAAACGTTTTGATATGTGCAGGCCTAACAAATTTACATCTTCAAATTCCTTCACAAACTAAAATGTAGGCAACGTATTGGTAATTTCTACAATATAAATGTTAAGGGATTTGATGCAGGAGTGTTTGTGTGAGTCTTTAATCCTTGAAAGGAGAAAAGACAAATTTTGAATTTTTTTTTGTAAACATATAATCAACTATGCAGTCAAAATTGACACGATCAGGCCAAGATAACATACAAATCTGTAGGTAGGAAAATCCCATTCTTATTCTTGATTCAAGGTCAAACCCATCTTTACAGATATTACAAGGTTTATGGGAAATTGGATCTACAATGTTTGTTAGTAAAATGAAGGTGTCACCAAAGAGTCCATTTATTACACACAATCTTCTTATGGAGGGAATTTCACATAATATGATGGGGAATTTATTCAAACCCATGGGTGATGGCGAAATCAAAGTGACAATATCTCTAAATGAGATGGTCATTATTTCTTTGGCATTGATATGTTGGAATGGATTTTGATGATGAAAAATCAAAATACTCTATTTTGAAAGTGTTTAATTTCAACTAAAAAATTAAACATGGGGTATGGCTTTGAAGAAGTATCCATCTGAAGTACACATTCACTGGAAATGATATTTAGAGATGATAATAGATGTGTGTAATATATGTATGGAAAATAGTGCCTTAGTGTAATAAATGAGCCATTGAATTTGTGAAGAGTTAAGGAAAATCATTAATGTAATGGACTATGTCCCATTCAATTTTCACCAAGGAAAAGAAATTAAGGAGACTCAAACATATCTAATACATAAGGATACTGAAATTCCATTTGCATTTTTGTTTGGGTTTCTCTAAATTTTATTTGTGTTTTAGAACTTGAAAGTAGATTGGAAACATTTATTTAAAATATGGGAGAAATGTCTTGTCTTTTATCCTTTACAAAGGCACAAGACTAACATAAAGTATTATATCTTTGAGAAGATCTGCATCAACATTCCTTGTTGGTATTTTTAAAGTCATCGATAATGAATATTCATGAAAAAAATATTTTTGAAATGTCTCTTAATGGTGTTCATATTAGAACACTATCATAAAGGAACTTATTCTCTTCTTATCAAAGAACTTGAGATGATCCTCCATTATTTAGGGGTGGAACGATTTATTTTTGCTATCAATTTTTGAGTTAAATAATTCATGGAGAATGCATTTAGGTTTTAGGGGTAACTACTATAGAAATACTTGATACTTTTGAAACAAGGTTTTGAAAATTTTATAGACACCATGGTGCTTCAAAAGTTATTCACAAGGTGTTGATCCAATTTAAGGAAAATTAGGGTTCAAAATGCTATTGATTTTGATTATTTGAGAAATGGCCATGTTTATAGGCTAATGAATATTTTTATTGGTTAATTCTCAAGATCTAAATGCATTGTGTAAATTGATAAATATTTGTAAGTTGATACATCAAGGTAAGAAAAAGTTGGTTTCTTAGAATCTTCTATAGGATGCTTTGTTAGAACAGGATGTAGGAATGGAGTTAGGGTCAAAAAATCAAAACATTTACAATTTTAAAAAATTACAAAAGAAGCTCAAAATTCCATGAGAAATATTAGTGGGAAAAGTAATTTGAAAAATTCAAGTCTCCAAAATACAAGTGCAAATTATGGTCAACTCTCCTAGTCCCACCAGTCAAATCTTGGAGAAAAGTCAACATAAGAAGAGCTTTAGAGAGACGTTGATTAGAAATATAATTTTGTTATTTTTCACTTTTGAAAATTACAAATTATAGTTGGGTATCCCAAATCGCTAGTCAATTCTGATCAAAAAGGGGTCCTAGTGTAAACGAGAACTTTCAAGCCCATTTATAAATCTACAATTTTGTAAAATTCTAAATTGTAGATGGAGTTACCATTTCCATAATGAAATATTTTTTATGGAAATGGGAAACCAAACTAAAATTTGTAATTTTACAAATTGTAAATTGTAGATGGATTTCCCATTTCACTAAGGGAACTTTCAAGGGAAACTACAACTATAAATTACAATGTTGTAATTTACAATTCTATAATTTTCCAAGGAAACTTATTAGGGGAACTACAACTATGAATTACATTTTTGTAATTTTTAATTCAATGATTTACAAATCATAAAACTATTTCTGATCTCTAGATTCCCCAATATAAGGGAATCTCAAAATTACAAATAAGACCCAGATTTCCCCAAGACAAGGAAAACTAAAAATTTGAAAAAGTGACAAGAGTTTTCCCAAAAGGTCAAAAAGTTAAAAGTAATGCATTTATGCACTAAAAATTTTAGAGTTAACCCTTAAAATAAAATTTAATAAAATCAATGGTAAAAAGTGCAAAGTGTTGAAAATTAATTTATTGTCAAAAAGCAAAAAGGTAAAATGACCTATGTTTTCAGATTTTCCATTGATTTGATTGTTTAAACACTCCATGGAAGAAATATAGAAGGTTTATAGAATCAAAGTGGGCCATTCCAAATGATATTTTTCATATGGTCATGTGTATGGAGTGATCTAAATCCATCATTACAAGACCAAGTTACTTTTCTGAGTAAAATATCAATATACTTCTTTAATGTTCATAAAAAAACAAAATACATGGACATAAATTATAAGATAAATATGCTCATAATAGACCTCTAAAATAGGATGAGAAAATATTCTAATAACAGTCATAATCTACTAATTTATTCAAATGCCTAATGTAGTAAAATAACTAACATATATTATACGTAGTTTGTTTTATATGAAAACAAACTGCATTTACAAACATAGTAAATTAATTAAATCTAGCATTATCCCCTCAATTCATTATAGTTTTAAGAGTACAACAGAGTGAACTTATAAATGCCTCAAACATATCACATGCATGTGATTTTGTGAAGACATTTGTACATTGATCTTGAGTGGGGCAATATTGGAGTTTTATATTGTGTTGTTAAACATGTTCATATATGAAATAGACTTGAACATCAATGTGCTTTATGCATTTATGAAACAATAGATTACAAAAAAGTTTAATAACACCCTGATTGTCATAGTTTAGAATTATTGGTTGAGTCTATAGAACTCCCATTCCTTATAGTATGCAATGCAACCATATCACCTCACAGACATCTCCTCTTGTAATTTGATATTCTACCTCAGTAGAAGAATGATAAACATAGTTCTACTTATTACTCCCTAATGAGATTAGACCAGATCCAAGAAAGAATACAAACCCAAAAGTGGATTTTCTAAAATCAATTAAACCTAAATTATCTGCATATATGTATCTTTTTAATAATAACTTAACATTCTTCTTGTATGATAGGCCATACTCCATTATTCCTCAAAGATATATTAATTCCTACTCAGTTGCTTTCCAGTGGTTTACCTTTGGATCTTGCATGAACTATGAAAGATAGATGATAGCATAGTTGATATCTAACCTAGTATATGTGAGGTAGATGAGACTCCAAATCCATTGCTGATCAAGAGTAGCATCTACTAGAGATGATGGATCTAAACAATATATTTGAAGTTTTATCTCCATGGGTGTAGTCATTTCTTTGCAATCCATTATTCAAAACCTCTCGATAAATGTATTGGTATATTTCATCTGAGACATGACTATGTGGTGCCATTTTCTCTATACTTTAAATCCATTATAGTAGTACAATAGCCCTAGATCTATCATGTCAAATGATCAATTAAGATTACTTTTTATTATAATAATTATCTTCACTGAGCTACTAGTGATGACTATATCATCATTATAAATAATAAAAATAACAATCTCCCCTCTATTTTTGAGGTAGAGATTGGGATCATATGGATTATTCTAAAATCCATATTTTATGAGATGCTCATCAATTTTTATATATTAGGCTCTAGGAGCCTATTTGACACCATACAAAGTTTATATGAGTTTTCAAACTTTCTGCTCCTACTCTGGTTTGGTGTAACCCTCTATTTGAGTCATATAGACCTCTTCCTAAAAATATAGATTTTAATGTCCATATGGTTAAAATTTGAGCCAAACTATGTAGCCATTACAAAGGTCATGTTGATTGTCTTTATCTTAGTTATAGGAGCAAAAGTCTCCTTGTAGTTTATACCTTCTTTCTGAGCATGACCCTTTGATACGAGTCTTCCCTTGTACTTTTTTATACTACCATATACTTTTTATTTGGTCTTAAAGGTACATTTTCAAGTAATAGGTTTCTTCCCTAGTGTAAAATCAACAAGATGCCACATGTTATTATTTATGAGACACAAATTCTACATCCATGGCATCTTTCTAAGGTTTGGACTTTAAGGCTTCATGGACTATATAGGGATCAAATTTTTCTACAAATATTCTCGTTAAGGCCAAATTTATCTCTTGACGAGTCATATTGTGGGTCTTTGGTCTTGTTGATGAACTGTCTAGAGGTCCATCCAGGTTTACATCTCAAATTATACTCGTATATCATTTAGGCATACATTAAATAAATGTAGATGGTGCTAGATCTTCTTATTAACTTTCACCACTATTTTCATATGTAAATATTTTAGGATTTATGATTATATAAGATTTTTATGTGAATGATTAACCAATTTCACCTTTTTCATCAAAAGTTGCATCCATACTAATAAGAATATTTAGAGTTTTTGGATCAAAGAGCTGATATACATTTGTCTATTTACTGTATCCCACAAAAATACATTCCTTGTTTTTTCTATCTAATTTTCTTCTTTTCTACGTTATGATATGCACATATGCTTTGCAACCAAAAACTCAAATATGTGAGATTTTCATATTTTTTGTAGTTCATGCATCCTATGGTGTTATTACATCAAAAGCTTTGGTAGGTGACCTATTCGATAGGTACATAACTATAAGACATGA
The DNA here is from genome assembly GCA_037957365.1 of Torreya grandis. Taxonomy (NCBI): domain Eukaryota; kingdom Viridiplantae; phylum Streptophyta; class Pinopsida; order Cupressales; family Taxaceae; genus Torreya; species Torreya grandis. Next base: position 268,327 of record JARHVA010008263.1, on the reverse strand, counting down.
TTCAACCCAATATGAATGAAGTAGTTGTGAATCCTCAACCATGCTTCAAAACATCTCTATAATGACATGATTATGCCTTTCTACAACACTATGTTATTATGGTGTGTAAGGAGTTATGTATTGACAATGTATTCAATGCTTTGCAAGGTATATAGTGAAATTTTTATTGGTGTATTCTTCCCCACGATCTAAGTAGGGGCCTTGATTTTAAGATGAATTTCATTTTAAATATAGGCCTTGAATTCTTTGAAGGCTTGGAAATCTTGATCTTTAGACTTCAGTAGTGAAACACACATCTTGCGAGAATGGTCATCAACAAAGTGTTGAAAATACTTATATCCTTTGTGTTTAGTTGTCATACATCCACATAGATCAGTGTGCACCAAATCATATGTATGAAAATACTTATATTCACATTCTCCCAAAGGATATTTTCATTGTTTACCATCTAAAAAATTGGGACATATATAAGAAGATTGTTTGAGTGTGAGAAGAACTTTGACCATGTTATGTTTGCATAATGTAATAAAATAACCATAACTCAAATGACCATATATTTTATGCCATAATTGAGATTTATCTATACTATTAATAATAAGTGCCTAATGATCTTTATTTTTAAAATCAAGATGAAACATTTTGCCTATATTTGAAGCTTGTGCAATAGGTTTACAGAATCTTAACTTACTCTTGAAAAGGCAAAACATTTTACCATATTTGTGATCAAACTCAACGTTGAGATTGTGAAAAGAATTTGATTTATAGACACAATTTATTAGTGTGTTCTAGTACATATAAGACATTTGTGATCTCAGTCATTCTATGACCATGTAGTAATGAAACATCACCTCTACCCTAAATAGTGAATGATGAATCATCACCAAGAAAGACATTACCCCAAGATCATGAATGGTGTAAAGTAGAAAACTATTATTTCTATATTATCATGTGCCTTATGGCACCAAAATCAACATATCAGATAGAATTTGAAGGACAAGTTTCATTATGTCTCTATGTATTAAATATGTCATCATCTTATGAAGAATGATCATCCTTAGAAACATTACCATGCTATTTTTTTCCACTACTATTTGGAATGGGGTTTTATATTTGATGACTTAGGTGAATTTTTTTAAGTGGACTTCATGCTAGATGCTCTTCATCAAGTATGTCTCTGGTCTTTAGAGCTTCCTTTTGATGAAACATATTAACCAACAAGACAAATGTTAGTTTCTAACCCATGACATTCAATGTCATCATAAAAATTCTATATCGAGGGGGTAGTAATCTTGAAAAAATGGGGACCAAAGATTCATCTTTCACTGGGTCTACCAATGCTTCAAGTGAAGTCCATGAGGTTACAACTCTACAAAGAAAAGCCTAAAATTTTTCCTTTTATTTCAACTTGAGTGCATGTAGTTGGATTTGGAGATAAAGAATATTTTTTTTATTATTTTCTTCATACACTATTTTAAGATTATCCCATTCATATTTAACTATAGTAGCATTATGGATATGGGGTTGTAACTCATCCAACAATCTAAACATGATTATGAGCTTAGCCTTCTAATTGGATTGGTCAAACGTTCACTATTTATCAACATTAGTAGCATGTCTAGTCTATGTGCCATTAACTATTATCCATATTTACTCTAATTCTAAATGTGTTTTGATCTTGGTTTTCTAGGTTGCATATTATCACCTTGAATAAGTTATGTGTTTGGTAGAATAAAATGTGATCAATTTTTGGCCATGTGTGAAAATATAATCAAATTGAATAAATATGATGGATTGGTTTCTTATCACTCTAGGTTTCAAGGTCTCTTTTTCTATATATTGTCAAAAAGATATATATGACCTTTCTATATACACGCCTTTCATTTATACCCATCAATATGGAAAATAAGCTCACCCTTTTTATATAACCATGGGTATGGGAAATAAACATAAACATACATGAAATAATTTGATACTTGGTAGCTATAAAGTGATAAAAAGTGTTCATCCTATCATTAACACCTACTTAGATGGATTTTTGCATATGCACACATAACTTCACTATATACTTGGAAATACCACCAGTCAGGATTTATGCTCTTTGATTGAAATGAATGGGAAAATTGATCTGTGAACCTAATTACTCCCTGATGATTTGAAGGTTCAATTCCTATATGTCATTATGGAATTTGTGTTAGTATATAGATGCAGTAGTTCAAAGCATCACAACATTACCCATTAACGTGAACTAGAGGCATCATTTTGACTGAATGTTATGAATGGTATTTTTACAATCTCTTAGATTTTTTTTGAATATATTGAAATTTTACAAGAAAATTTAGTTTAAATTTTTTAATAAATTGGAAATAAATACATAAGGAAAAATAATAAATATTCCCTTCTTTATAATTTTACCTTTCACTAGTTATGGGATTTGAACCTTGCATCTAGTTTGACCAAAAAGACAACTTAAACACTTAGGATATTAATAGTTTTAGATTTTTAAATCACTAAATAACAAAATAAATATGAAAATGTGATTAAAAAATTAAAAAATCACACCTTATAATCTATCCCTCCATGTGAAAGTGTTATTGACAGGCATAAATCTGAATCAGTAATTTCACCTATGCTTGACATGCAAAACACATGCAATATGCCAACTTGGAGAATTATATAATATGGTATGGTAGAATGAAAAATAATACATCCAAATTTTATATTTAATAATAGTCAATAAATTAATAACTCCATCAAATATATTTTAATTCTCATATCCGTACGACTAGATGTGGAAGAAAAAATAAAAAGTAGAACAACCTCATTGGGTGATTAAATCAACTTAATGAGACTCTGAATGCTGTAAGTTAATTTAAATAAACCTTACCACATATGGGTGAAAAATTTAAATGATGCATATCTAAGTAAAAATCAATTTTTAAAAATTAGATTCTATATTTGATGATTGTACAACCTAGAAATGAGGAAAACTCAATTGTAGATCAAAACAGAAAAATGATGTCTTGTAAGCTCCCAAAAGGTGGTATAGCCTATTTTACTTTGATATATCTTGGGTTCAGATCTTGGAGATTTTATTTTTGAATTCATCCAAAAACTTTCTTACTCCAACTCATTTTGTACATCCTATTATGAATAAAAAACCATACCGTACTTCTAGAAAAGACACCCAAACAAGGTCTATTTGCTTCCAAAAGCCTAAAACACTATATAGGCTTGTCATAATTATACCATTTTATTTTTATAAGGTTTAAAATACATCAAAAAATAAATGATCAAGTTTTCACATTCTTGTGAAGAGTCTATGGTCCACTATGTATGGCAAACCATGTGGCTTGGTACGAAAACTCAAGTTTCTAAATTGCCAAATTCTTCACTATTGTTTCAAATGCAATATAATTTGCATAGTGATTGAATTATTAGAGATTGGCTCTAATAATTATCTTCTTTGATACCATATCAACATATTTCAATATGCTTCATAAAAAAACAATATACATGGATGTAATTTATAAACCTGAATATGCTCATAATAGTCGTATAAAAGATGATGAGAAAATATTCTAATAATAATCATAATCTACTAGTTTATTCAAAGTCCTAACTTAGTAAAATAACTAACCTATATTATACTTTATTTATTTTATATGATAAAAAATCACATTTAAAAATATAGTGAATTAATTTAATATCACAGTTCTTTGGCATGCACAAGGGGAAGGTTAGTTATCAATAAGATTCCATATTTTCAATTGAGTGGTCAAAGGGCATCTAGTAGCTGTAAAAAAACAAAAGGGATTTGTTTGTCCTCCACCATGATTATTCACTTTCCAAGTAAAGCAAAATACATCTCCAAGTAAGAAATCAAAGTTTAGGTTGTAAATATTCATCATTCCTTGTACAGGTAATTACAAGAATCATTTTGCATGAAAATGGATGAAGATTCTAGGTGTGGCAAGGAATATTTTATAACTGGGAGCATATTAGCATAACTTGGAGGGCTATTTAGTAATTTTACAAATTGAAACTAACCTTCTCAAATTGTAATGGGTAAAAATGTAGGCTTGTCTTCTATTCTAAGGTTATTTTGGTCTTTGTTTTTTCTAATTCTAGGCCCTTTAAAGAAATTTTGGGATCCATTATTGTGTGAAGACATAGTCTCCTTTGATAAGGTGGTTGCAGTTGTATAACCATTATAAATCTTTAAAAGCATTTGCAATATATCTCCCTTGTCCAACATGGAGCAAACTCATCAAGCTTATCCCCATGATAGAATTTTGATATACTACTGTATGTAAGATCTCTTCTCAAGTTAATTAAAATACTTATGGTTATTTGATATTTCCTATTGATGATGTGTAGTAATATGTTTTACAATTTATCCTCATTAGACATTTGGTTTAATGTTCATTACTGGTTATCATTTTAAGCATAAATTTGGATTATAAACCCTTTTTCCATTTTAACTTTAAAATATGTTGTTGAATGACTTTTAGGGCACCATGAGTTTATGAATTTCATAAGGAAAAATATATGGCATTCTAGTTTCATTGTATGTTCTAGTCTTTTAAGGATCATTTAGTATTTCCCATTATCTTGCTTATGATTGTTGTTGCATCTTTATAAAGGAATAATATCATGAATATTGAAAGAAACCCTAATATTTTAAAACCACTAGTATACTACCCCTTTTTTTTGAAATTACCTAACTATATTACCCTATTCTACCCTATAAATAATACACCCTTTGCATATGTTATGTTTTGTTTGCTTTACAGATGCATAAAATCTTGCCTATATAACACATGTTTGCATTTTTTAATTTAAGGACCCACATTATGATATTCTATTCAACCCATTGTTATTGAAATTTTATTTTTAAATGAAGGTTTAAATCACTTTCCATTCTATCTTCAATAGCTTGTATGTGACCTAGTGCATTTGCAGATTCCATATGACAACCTTTCTAAGGTGGAGTGAATAAGTTTGGTTGTGCCCTCCTCATATTTATTTTTATTTATGCCAAAAATCCCCATGGAGGTTGAATCATGAAATATATCCATGTGAAAAAGCTACCCCTTGGGTCCTCTCACCTTGCTTTAGGCAAAGATAGAAGTAGAAAGGAGTTGACCATACCCTATGTCAGTTCCTCTAGTCATTATTTGCATTTGGTCTAGTCTTGATAATAAACCTTTCCCTAGATATAAGTGCATATAAATGAGCTTTTAATCTTCATTTGTCATTATCTCAAGTGTAAAAGGCAGAGCAAAAGAAGTGTACAGCCGACAACCAATAGAGATGTCAGTAAAATTGAAATGAGGAACTGTCAATAAATTTAATTTTTGACACAATTAACTTTCTTCACATCTATAAGTGTCTTATTGGCATGCACTTTATCTGGATATTTTTTTATTTCAGTTAATGCTATTTATTTTTTATGTTGAATTTTAGTGCATATGTAAGGATGTTGAGGTTAATTTCATATATTATTAACCCAAAATAATGCTTTAATTAATAGAATATTATTTGAACTTGTCATTTATGATCGTAGGTTTAATAATTCATTTGATCATTAAATGGGCCATAAAATTCATGTGTTTAATATTTTTTAATTTATTTGATATTATAATAATAGATTTAAACTATTAAAATTGAAATGGTGATATGTATTAATTTTCTATTAAAAGATAGTTAAATATAGTATGTTACATAATTTAAATAAATTATATACTTGCTAATAATAGTAAATTAGACTAGGGTTAGAGAATGTCATAAAAATTTGAAATAGATATGACTACATATGTGAACATAAAAAAGAAAACATAGTCATATTAGAAATTATGATTTACATTCTGGTGGGTCAAGTTCACAAGAGGCAAAATATAATGTACGACATCATTTTTTAGACAATCACCACATCCTTATTTATTATATTGGTAATTTTTTTATCTAGGCCTTTGAAACTACCAATAATGGTTAATCAACTTTATTTATGTTTTATATTCATTCAAAAGAACAAAAAAAATAGAAAACCCTATATCCAACACATGAAGCTCAATAAATATCAAATCCTAAAATGGGGGAAATAGGTAATGGAGATTATTTGGCTAGAATCTGAAAACCCACATAACTAGTCACCACCTACATGGCAAAAATTATCCATAGGATGTTGTATTTCTCTACCTTAGATGTGTAAGTACAATAATGAATGTAATGGTAGATGTTATTTCACATAGAAATATCCTTGACATAAGCATGGGAATCATATTGTAAGCTTTAGGATTTGAAAATAGTTTAATAATTATGTAGTAATAAGAAGATATAAACTTATGTATACATTTTTCAAATGATAGAGAGCCAACCCTTAACTCTAAAGAAGACCTTTAGTTATATAGAGTTCTTGAATTTGAGTTTACGGCTTATTGGAATGCAAAATTACTAACGTAAAAATAACAGTGATCATAAAAGAGATTGCTAAAAATATATAAACTCAAAAATATTTTTAAAGTTACACTTTGAAAAAAATTCATTCCTTATATAAGGATGTGGCATGGCCTTATCCATTAATTTTGACTTGTCCAAAGGACTCAAACATAAATACTTCAAATGGAAATGTGGCATCCTTGAAGTGGATATGAGAAGATAAACAATAAAAAACAAAAGAAAAAATAGGAGTGAAGTATATGACAAAGGAGATGGCATGCTAATAAGGCATTTTTTTGTCAACAATAGTCTAGATAATTAAGGATATCTAAAAATCCATATTTTTTTATCATTTTCTTTCAGATTTGAGTGTCTACATTTACCCCTACTTTATTCTAGTGATGAAATGAATTGAAATGACTAGAGTAATGTAAAATGTGAACCTAATTATTATACACATTTTTTATTTTAAATCAAAAATTAGTCATGCAATATTATTTTTTATGAAATCTAAAATAATGTAAAAGGTAGTTTATTGTTCAAATGTGAAAAATTTAACTTTTTAAACTTTATTTTTTAAATCTTGAAAAGAGATCAAGGAAATTATACCCATGAAAGTTTGTGTAATGTAAGTTTATATGTTAGCATATTATTGTATTTACCTGAGGTTGTTTACTAAGATAATTTATGTTCGTTAGTTTCCTTAACCACTTTGGTTAAGAGGTTAGTTGTTTGTTTGGTCTTTGCTATTTCATGTAAGCCGATGTAGGTTAGTTTCCTTATACCCATCTCATGCTTCATAGGTATTTCATTTGTTTGCATATTTAATAGGCCTTTATGCTTGGTTTAATACATTGAATATGTGCTCTGCTATTCTCAATCTCATTTTCTCTCTGTGTTTTGCTTAATCTCATAGGGTATCATTTATAAGTGGAGATAAGGTGTTTTCAATATTTTTTGTGTATTGTCAAAGTAGAAAAAATAATTTTGAATATGGTAGTGGCATGAGTGTTTGGCCATTTAATGTTCCTATACAACATCCATACCAAACCATAGAGTTTGAACGTATAATGTGTTTGAGAGTGATCAAGTATTGATAAGTTAAACATTGATACTTAGACAAGAATATTCTTTCATTTATTTGAGAGTGATACTACATTTAGAAAATATTATTTAATCTCCCATTGGATGATAAATTGGGATGATTCCCAACTAATGTTGTAAAGTAACAAAACTAGCTATTGGAAGAGGTATGGTAAAATATCAGCTACTTGGTCAGATGTAGGATAAGATTATAATTCCACATGCCCATATTGAACTAAATATTAATTGAAATGATGATAGATATATATATGTTTTGATCTATCATGAATCATAGGAGTTATTCGTCATGTAAATAGTGTAAATGTTATATAAAAAAAGTATAGTTAGATGTTCATGAATCAACTATAAATCCTTCAATATCCTTTGAACCCATATTGCTTGAAAACTTTTTGTTGCTTCTATAATATACTCCACTTATAATGAAGAGAGAGACATGTTTACCTACTTTTTACTACTTCAAGATATAACACCAAAACCAAGATAGAATACATATCTAGATGTATAATTTCTATCATCAACTGAACCAGCCCAATCAGAATTTGTGTATCCAAGCACCTCAATTTTTATAGTGGAATAATAATAGATGCTAAAATTTTATGTACCACCCACATACTTTATTATTATTTTTATAACACACCAATGATACACATATGGATCCTACATGAATCGAGAGATGAAACTTAAAACATACATAATGTCAAGTCTTGTTGTAGTGTGGTACATAAGGGTCCCAACCAAAGTTTTATAAAAAATAGCATCCACTTTGTAACTTTCATATTGTTTGGTTAATTTCTCACCAAGGGCTATGGTAGTTTCAAATTTTATGCATGACATCATTCTAAACCTTTTCAATAAATTAACTACATTTAAACAAAAAAATTAGAATACCTACTTCTTGTTGTTGCACTTCCACATCAAAAAAATAATGCATGAGTTCCATATCTAAAATTCCAAAATCATGTTTAATTTTTTATTCAAACTTCTCCATGAGAGTTTTAATATTACCTATAAAATTAAGATCATCAAAATAAAGACAAACAATGAGAATGTAATTACCAATATGTTAGACATACATGATTATCTCTGAATGGCTTCTACTAAATCCCTTCTTCAAGAAATAACTATCAATCCTTCCATACCAAGCATGAGGATCTTGCTTCAAACCATAAAGTGATTTATTCAACATGTAAAGTAACTATTTTTTACTTATAATTTCATATGCCATGGGTTGTTCCATGTAAACATCCTCATCTATATAACCACTAATGATTACTAGTTTTACATCTATATAATATTTTCGCCACTTCTATTTTACAACAATAAATAAAAAAATATTGATTGTATCAAGTCTTTCAATTTGAGCAAAAGTTTTTGAATAATCTACTCCAATTATTTATGCAAATCCCTTGGAACCTAGTCTTGCCTTATGTCTTTTCATAGAGCCATCAACATGAAATTTCACCTTCTATATACATTTGACAACAATCACCTATTTGACTTTTGGAAGTTTTACTAATTCCCATGTATTATTTTTATCGATTGCTTTCATATCATCATTTCTAACATCAATCCAAATTATTTCATTTACTACTTATTCATATACAGAGGGTTCAACTTGAATTCTACTAAGCAAAGAAAAATTAACAATTGGATTCACATTATTTCTTCAATAAATTTCATTTAAACTTCTTACCTTTGTGAAGAGCTTGGACTTGATGTTGGACTTGAACTAGTACCTGAAGGTGTGCTAGTAAATGAACTTAGTGAACTTGATCTTGGAGATATTGAGCTTAAAATACTATTAGGTCTTGAACTTGCACTTGAGTATGTAGGGAGAGGATGAAGACTTCCATCTTCTATGTCCATTATTATTGGTGTTTTTTTGTGAACCTTTTCACCATTTCCATTATCCCCCTACATCAAAAACCACATCCTAACTAACAATCCATGTCTTTATGTTAGGATTATATAATTTGTATCCTTTATTTGGATCATAATATCCCATAAAGATATGATGTGATTTTACATCCAACTTATTTTGCTTCTGAAGTGGAATATGAACATATGCAATAAAACCAAATACATGGAGATGAGCCATTAAAGGATTATGACCACTCCAAGCTTCCTTTGGATTGATGTTGTGAAATGTTTTTTTGAGGATTTTATTCAAGATTTATACTATTTTTACCACTGCTTCTCCCTAATAACAATTTGGAAGATTTTTCAAGTGTAACATACTTAATGCCATTTTCATAATGGTATGGTTCTTTCTTTCTACAATACCATTTTTTTGGGATTATAAACTAAAATAAACTATCTCTTCATGTCATTTTTGTTATCGAAATCAGAATACTCTTGAGAATTGAATTCTCCCCCTCTATCTATTATCATTATTTTGAGATAATACCATATTTATTTTAAATCCATAGCTTTAAATTTTTTGAAGCATTTAAAATATTTAAATTTTTTCTTAGGAAAATAAATCCATTTGTTGTGATAAAAATCATCAATGAATGTTAAAAACTAAATATTCTTACCCAAAGATTCCTCTTACATAGCACCACAAATATGAGCATGGACAAACTATATAGGATATTTTTCTCTCCAAGATTTATTCACCAAAAAATAATCTCAATGTTGTTGTCCAAGTGCACAGACTAAACAAACTTTTCTTTTGCCTAAATTATTTGAATTACTCTCAAAATATTCTTTTTTAGAAGTAAAGTGAATGCTTGAAAATTCAGATGACCATAACATTGATGCCATAACCACGAGTCATCTACAGTAACTTTAAAGGCATGGATAGTAATAGAATGTAATGTGAGAGGAAATAACTTGTTCTTTGTCAAAGGAACCTTTGATACATGATAATAATTAAGTGATTTATCAGATATTTTGTAGTAGTTGTCTTCAAACACAATTTTATATAATTTTTCTACATGCTACCCAATACATAAAAGGTTATGCTATAATTAGGGCACATGCAAAGTATCATGGATATAAGTAGTTTATCCTTATTTTTTATAGTAAGGGCACATTTTCCAATCACATAAACCTCCTTATAATCACCAAATTTTACTTAAATTTTTATAGATGCATCCAATTTGATAAAGAAATCATATTTAGTTGTCATATGATTAGAGCAACCACTATCCAAGAACCACAGATATTTTTATTTCTTTCAACAAATTGCATGTGAAGAAGGTGGAGTGTTTGGGATATTCAAAAGACTCTTCAAAATAGTTGGCTCTTAACTTTTCCAAGTCATATTTCTTCTTTCTACAT
>JARHVA010008263.1:202500-250000 GCA_037957365.1 Torreya grandis | reverse complement strand
AAGCTTGCCTCTTTCAGAAGATACATTGATGATGGTTTGGGTGTTTGGCTAGGATCATAGGATTCTTTATATAATTATTTCTAGAGATATCAAAGTTTATATCTATAGAACATGATTAATTTTATGGTTTTTACATGTTTGGTTTATTTTTTTTACATTACCTTCTTTAAATGCCATGATATTTATGATAATAGTATTATTTCTAATAAATGTTTTTAGAAGCCACTTAATGCATATCAGTATTTTCCATTCATTTCATGTCTTCCATGACACCAAAATAAGTCTATTATTTCCAATGAAGTTAACCTATACCATCTTAAAGAATCATTCACATTGGTTTTCATAATCTTCAAAGGCAGCATTTTTCTAGGCTTCATGCTAGGGTTTATGCGAGTACATTTTTGTCTCATTGTTTTAGTATAATTTCTTGGAAGGATAGGTCAACATTTTTTCAATGGGTTATTTTAACCATTATAAGTGGTAAAATCCCCCCCACCCCCTTCCCCCCTATTTGTATTTTCAAACTTGACTAAGAAACTTCTTCTAGAGCTTTGATCTTAGAGGCAACCGTAAACCATACACTTTTTCATCTTTTTATAAAAAGTCTTAGAGTTTCACCATATCCCCTTCCTATTACCTATTTGATAAATCCTAGGAAGTTGGGATATTTCCTCATGATAATTAGGTTATTTTTTCACTTTTAGAGTTTTTCTTCTCTACTTGGTGGTAGTTTTCTAGTGCCCATAGCCATTCCCTGTTCTAGTTCAAATGAGCATAGTTAGTTCTTATTTACATAGGCATGGGTATTTTCTATGCACATGGGCACATGTAGTTTGTTATTCATGTGGGCATAGGAATTTATTATGGACATAGGCATAGTCATTTCCTAAAAACATGGGTATTGGTAGTCCCTGTTCACATGGGCACAGACATTTTTTGATCACGTAGGAAACTTTAGATATGCTTCACAATGTTTCTATTATTTTTAGCTACTACTGGTTTGGAGTATTTATACTATTTGTAAAGGATTTTATGAGAAAATTATAACCTTATAGTTTTGGCACCTTTTTTGGATTTACTAACCCACTTCACACTTTGGCATCCCATTCATGCATGGTTACTTTTCTTCATGGTGGGACTTTTTTCTTGTTTTTTTACCAATTTTCCTGATAATAAATTTAAATTACATAATTAGTTTTATTTTTAATTTTGTTTATTATTCCTTCTTGTTTTATATCCTTTTAGCCTATTAATTCATAAAAATAATTAAAATAGAATTAGATTTAAAATTTACTATTTTTTTTGGAAATTTTCCTCAGCAAGAAAATGTAATACCCCACATGGAATATTCTGGTACTTCTTCTCCTATATATATATATTTATTCATTTTATTTCAATTCCAAGATTATTACAAGTGTATATCTTACTTATGAGCTATCAAAATCAGAAAAAAAAAAAAAAAAAAAAAAAAAAAAGAAAAAAAAAAAACATTTTTGATAGCACTTATGTAACCTTCTGATGAATAAAAACTAAATTTTTGTACATATATCTTTTCACTTTGATGGAATAATTGATATTTATATTCTTTTTTAATCTCTTATTATTCTATTTTTTTATTTATTATTGCCAATGAACCTAAGAAAAAAAAAACTCTAATTCATGCAAAATGATTTCTGGGATATTGCTTCATGATGGACTATCAAGAAATACTTGTCAGATCAACACCTTTAGATTTATAGTGTGATGTAGGTGTAATTTCGTTAGTTATTACAAACACTCATGTTGGAGATGATTTTTTGATTGGGCATAAGTGAATAACAGGATAACATACTTATCTTATGTATTATCCTCTATATGAAGACCTTTTCTCACTTATGGTTTAGTGTGATAAGGCATAGATCAATATAGATTATCCATCTATGCTTCATGATAAGTTGACTTCTCTTCATGTTGAAAACAACATTCTTACTTCTACAATTTCTGAATTTCACCACACTCTTGATACACTCAAGAAAAATTCAAGAATTTAGAAAAATAAATTTAAAATTGAAGATTAAACTCATGTTGACGTAGAGGAATACCTATTTTCATAGTTTTAAAAGATCAAATTAGAAATAGAGCTTCGAATTCTAATAGAATAAGACAAAATTTCTTCTTCTTCATCTTCTTCTTCTTTTCTAATTATGATAGACATGTTTTAATGCTTCATGAAATCCTAGGTCATACATAAGAGACTCTTGAGTCCAGAATTAATGCATTTCTTGATTCTAGGAATTCTATAAATAGACCTTCCTTTTATGTTCACACTCTATATAAACCTTCTGTTCAAATCAAGATAGATTTTATAGAATATTTAATTTCAGATGTTCATCTTCAAAAAGCTACATAATTTGCACATATTCCTCTTCAAGAAGATCCAAAACTTGCACATATTCAAGATACACATACTGAAGCACATATAGATCAACCCAAAAAGGTTTCCAAATCAAATACATTCTTTTGTCTCTCAGGTTTTTATAGAATACAAGAGACATTTTATCCAAGTTGATCATTCATAAGAATTCTTATAGAAATTTCATTTATTCAAGAAAGCAAGATATCTTCTAAAAATATTGTAGGTGAAACCCCTCAATATCAACCTTAATGATCCATAGGGGCAAGCTCTACTCACCTCCAAACTAGAAGTTAACCAGGGGAAGCAAACATAACTTTCCTCAATTATTACATATAATCTCTTTCAATAACATCTTTGAATCAAGAATCTATTATCACAAGATGTGATGAAACATTCACTACATTAGTTAAAGTTACCTATGCTTCCATATTCCACCTCCCTCTTTTGGAACAATTTACTATTGCATATGACTCTTGGCTATCAGAAGCTCCCAATACATTCAATCTTTGTGAAATAATTTATAGGTGGATCATACCTCGAAGAAAGCTAGGAGAGAGAAAGTTAATGATTTTAGACAATGATATAGAGATGAGGCCATGGTTGATGTAAATCAAATTCCTCATAAGCAAACAATTTCTCAACTAATTAATGATAAATTCAATCAAAAAGTCGATAATTTTCTAAAAGAACTAAAATAAAAAATTTATGTGATTTTTTCTTCACTAAAAGAAGTATAGACATAGGTTGTTTAAACACATGTTATACAAACACATAAAAATAAAAAAAACAAGAAAAAAACTATTACTTTGAGTTAGGATGCTTCCTTTGCTCATAAATCTATTGTTCCTACACTTCCTACTTCTTCACACCCTAAAAATGGGCAAGCATCAAATAGTGGCAATCTCTATAATTCCACCTTAGATGCCTATTGTCTATTAGGCTCAGAGCCAAACTAAGGGCGACATAAGACGTAGAGGACTTACGCATATGCGAGACCTTATACATTATTTAGAATCACAAATAGAAGTAGAGGTAGAGGTGGTGGAAGTGGTAGATGTAAGAGTATGAGTAGAGGCAAGAGCCAAGGTAAAGGCCTAATTTCTACCTAAATTTTTGGGGACTAGTCATAGACCCAGCTTTCATGTTAATATCTTTTTCTCCCAAAAGATACCTTCATATGTCGACTAAAAAAGTCTAATTTTTCAATCCATAATCGGTGTTCTCAAAGCTAAAATATGATGAACATCATTTTATTGGATTAGTTATGAATTTCAATCCATGCCCATCCCCATGCCAATTTCTACCATTTTCATAGAATTCAAATCTTTTGTGAGAAAGCTACATTTATGGTCTTTTTCAACCCAAATGTGATTTCATTAGATTTTTTCCCTTCAGATGATCTTACATATATTACTTTTATTTCATAGAATTTCCCTCATAATTTATGCATTGCTAATCCTTTTTAATTTGACTATTAATCCATACATGGAGAAGATTATTCAGAAGGTGGACGTACTTATAAAATAGACAATTTCTATTATTATTATTTATTTCTCAGCTCATCCTATGTTTCTCTTGAAACTTTATATGGGTCTTAAGGATCTACATAGGGTCCAGTCCATCATCATCAAACATACATATAAAAATTTGGGACTTATTGTTCTAGATACTTCCTGGTAGATAGAGGAGGATATGTGACAATTTTCAAACACCAACACTTATTAATAGAGAGATTTAGTTCCTTTGAAAATCATTTAGAGTAAACTATTTTTTATCACTGATAGATACTAATTATCTTTGGAGTGTTTTTATAAAAATAATTTGTATCTATCAAGAATAAACAAATATTTGCTACTATGAAAGCTTGCACTTTCTACCTCTTTCCAAAGCTTAAAAATTCTATCATGGTGGGATGTCTCATGTGCAGCTATTCTAGGAATGTCTTCAAATTGAATTTCAAGTTGCTCCACTATCTCTTATTCTCTATTTTTCTAAAATAAAGGTATCATCTTGTAAACTTAGTTTTACTTCTTAGATATTTGAGCAGTATGCATTTTCTTACAAATTCTCTATTATTCAATGTTTATTTGCATTCATTATACCTGAGTATTCCTACTGCTGAGGGCCTTTAGGATCTTTAAGTCATGGTTCTTGATTACTTCACACAACATCATCATGATACAACCCTTGTAGATATGGTTCATGAGTTAGCTAACTTGGTCTTTCATAAAAATTATCTAGAGTTTGTAGGTATTTTATATAGATAGATACTAAGTAATTCCATGGGAAATAATTTTATTGTTATTTATGCATGCTTATTTCTATGTCATTTAGAGTAGAAACTTGATAATCAGTTTGACACCTAGAATCTTACCTATTTTAGAAGATACATTGATGATGGTTTGGGTATTTCATTGGGATTGAAGGTTTCTTCAAAGAAAATTTTCCAAAGATATCAAAGCTTCTATCCACAGATCAGAATCACTTCTATAGTTTCTACATGTTCTGTTGATGTTCGTAACGTCACCTTCTTCGAAGGTCATGATTTATGTGATACTAGTATTCTTTATACTAGATGTTTTTAGAAGCCAATTAATGCATATCAGTATTTACCATTCATTTCATGGCATTTATGGCACTAGAATAAATCTTTTATTATCATTGAACTTTTTTGATACCTACTTAGAGAATCGGATCCCATTGGTTTCCATAGTCTTCCGATGTGACTTTATTATAGGTTTTGTGATAGGGGTTATTGGAAGAGATTCTTGTTTTGTTATTTCAATATAGTTTGTAGGATAGGTCAACCAAAAATTATCTAGAGTTTGTAGGTAATTTATATAGATAGATTCTAAGTAATTCCATGGGCAATAATTTTATGGTTATTTATGCATTCTTGTTTCTATGTCATTTAGAGTAAAAACTTGATAATCAGTTTGACACCTAGAATCTTACCTGTTTTAGAAGATATGTTGATGATGGTTTGGGTATTTCATTGGGATTGAAGGTCTCTTTATCAAAATTTTTTAAGAGATATCAAAGCTTATATCCATAGATCATAATCACTTATGTGGTTTCTACATGTTCAGTTGATGTTCTTAACATCACCTTATTCAAAGGTCATGATTTATGTGATACTAGTATTCTTTATAGTAGATGCTTTTAGAATCCAATTGATGCATATCAATATTTACCATTCATTTCATGGCATCCATGGCACAAAAATAAATCTTTCATTATCAATGAAATTTTTTGATACCTTCTTAGAGAATTAGATCCCATTAGTTTCCATAGTCTTTCGATGCGACTTTATTCTATGTTTTGTGCTAGGGGTTATTCGAAGAGATTCTTGTTTCATTAATTCAATATAGTTTCTAGGATAGGTCAACCTTGCTTGCATGGGTTCTTTCTAGCACTCAAAAGGGTAAAATGCCCTCCTTGTTTACAAGATCAACTACATCACTTATTGTAGATCTTTATAATTAGGCGCTACCCTAAACCATACATTTTTTAAGGTTTCCCAAAAAGTCTCATAGTTACAGCATATTCCCCCTTCCTATTATCTATTAGAGAAATTCTAGGGACTTGGGATCTTTTCTCATGAGAAGTAGGATCTCTTATAACTCTTAGCATTATTATTCTTTACTTGGTGGTAGTTTTCCAGTGCCCACAAGCATTTGCTATTCCATTTCACACGATCATAGATATTTCCTGTTCACATGGGCATGGACATTCTCTATGCACATTGTTAGGATCTTGCTCCTCAATTAGAGCACAATATGATTACCTCTTTTATTAGCAACTAAACATGGAATTTAACCAGAATCAATAAGTAACTAGAAATATGAAACAACATAGGATATGAGAGACAATACATAATTATATTAATAATCACTCAAAAGAAAATACGATAAAGAAGATGCCACTTCTTCTTCCACCTCAAAGGCTTGCCACACCTCAAGGCCTTCTTCCCTCTCTCTCTCTCAGTCCCAACACACAACTCAAATATAGAGTTGTTGTTCACCTCCACTAGTCAAAAACAATGCTGCCAGTACACCAAGTACACAACCGTACTCCAAGTAGATTTCCTGCTCTCTGCTGCCACTTGCAAATCACCAGACCTTACTCACCATTGTAGATCTCCAAACGTGGTCCTACACACCTGCTGACCAAGATCATACATACATGAAGAACCCTTCTGATTCTCCAAACTAGCACCCACACTTGGTATTGTGGCACTAAGAGAAACACACCATTGCTCTCTTCTCTCTGAAAGAGCTTATTTTGCTCTTACTCTCTAGCACTAGTTTACAATACCGCCCATGAGTCTATTATATAGATCTCATGCTTACAATAATTAGACTATCTTAATTACAATAATTAGACACACAACTCTAAGACTATAATTAGCCTTTAACATGCAAACTAACAGTCCAAAAATAGACTCTCTGGAATTCGCATGTAAACTGCATGCTCATACACAGGTTGCCAACGTCAGCTCCTCTTGACCGATGTCAGCTGACTTGTAACCGATGTCAGTTGCTTTTGCACTGCTATCTGACCGACATCGGTTGATCAGACTGACATGAGTTGCCCTGCAGCTCATTCTGTAACTCTCTGCAACTTTTGCAACCTTTGTAACTCCTCCTATTTGCATCTTGGTGAAGCTTTTAGCTCCACAACCTAACAATCTCCCACTTGGAGATAAATAGATGCACCTATACCTGTACTTGTACACCATCTAATTTATTCCCTGGCTTGTATCCCTCTTCAAGATCAATCCTGAAGACCACCCACCACACACCCTATGATGTCTTTCCTGTCATCCAAGTAACCTGCCACATCCGAACCTACAACTCCATGTAGTGAAGACCTTAACCCTGCATAACATGTTAACCTGCTGCTAGTTCCTCTCAAATACCTGAGAATCCACCTTCCCCAAATTGGCTTCAAACTTTTGGACAACTCCCACTACTTAGAAAAATTTAGGTCTACACCAAACCTCATGTGATTTTGAACACTGTTCTAAGCTCTACTTGAACTGTCGAGCCCTTGGTGTGCTTACCAATTATGCATCCTACAAATTGAACCCCGCCAACACTGTCTTCACATCAGCTCCCACTGGAGACAAAATCTCCATGTCTCTTATGCGAAATAATTTCACTGCTTCCAAATTCTCCATGACATACCTCTGAACTAAACTTACCCTTAGCTCAGCAAATCCTTGTATGTACAAACTTGCTAGCAAATCACCCACATACAGTAACTGGATAATGTCGCGACTCATCATCCACTTGGTAAAACAAACACAATAGTTACACTAACATTGACTAAAGCTCTACTTTGTCATCCACCTATCAAACCTGTACCACTGTCATGCAGCTTCTTCAAGACCATATACCTTAGCCTTCCGTCTCACGTATCCATCCACTCTCTTCTTTAACTTGAGAATCCATCTATCTTTTAGTGCTTTCCTCTAGCTGATAACTCCACCAACAAACTCTTATTTGGTTCTTCTCTAAGGACTCACACTCCTCATCCATGCCAAGCTCCCACTGTTTTTGGATTCTACCTACATTGCCTCTTCACATCTACCTAGTTCTCGACCATCAGTAAGTAATTAGTAAGAAGGTGAACAATGAATATGAGGTCCAATTACCCTTTTTGACCTCCATATGGGTGTTTGAGACTTGTTGACAGCTTGCTGTCTGCCCAATATCCATTCCAGTGATCGATCTCAGCCATCTCCCAGTCTGCTCTTGACTGATGTTGGTTCCCTGCGACTGCCTCATCACCGACGTCAATTCTCCATGACTGATGTCAGTGTTTATATTTCCCTGAGTTGCTGATGTCAGTCTGCACATAGGCGATGTCGGTCCCTGATGGACTTCGACACTGATTTTCTAATCGACGTCGGTCTCTTTGTTTTACTTGTGAGTGATGGCTTCTACCCGCGAGCTCCTTTTGAATCAAACCCCTGTCCAAATAAACCCTGCTCTACTCAAAATTCTTTAGCCTCTTGAACTGATCTTTGTTCATCATCTCCTCCATGAAAACCAAGGCTTTTCAGTTCTTAAGTTTATCAAAGATATCTATCTTTCACTTAAGAACATGCATTCCCCTCCTACATATGTGACCAAGCCTACAAAGCCACATCTCTGCAACAGAAGGTGAATCAGTAATATATGTAGATAGATAAAGGATACCTACTTTCTTACCACCATCTAATTCAAGTGCGTCCACTATGAGAGTTACTGTGCATCTCTCATCACCCAATTTTCCTAAAGAAATTAGACTCATCTCCAAGACTGGTCCCTGCATGACCTCATTCAACACCTGTGTGTTATCTGTCTACAATTTTAGCTTCACTTTCCCTTCATCAATAATCTGACAAGGCTCACCAACCCCTAAATAAATCTCTCCAAAGTCTCCAAAGACATACCCATGAAAAGATGCTCTATTTCAGGCTGCATGGAAAGAGGCAAAAGAATCTGTAAACAAAGATTCTACTTTATCCAGAGCAACCTGTGCAACAACACTTGCAACATCTACTTTTACACGCTGATCTTATATCGACCAACAATCTTCCTTTACATACTCTTTCTTTTCATCAATCAGACCATTCATGCTATTCAGTTTCTCCATTCGTAGCTTACTTTTTTATGCCATTGCTATACTCCCACTCAATCTGAAACCCCTGTGAGTGACCTGTAATCAACAAACACTAACCAGATCTGAAACCACCTGTTAGTCAACCCAACCTAAAGCTCTGATACCACATGTCAGGATCTTGCTCCTCAATTAGAGCACAATATGATTACCTCTTGTATTAGCAACTAAACACGAAATTTAACTAGAATCAATAAGTAACTAGAAATATGAAACAACACAGGATATGAGAAACAATACACAATTGTATTAATAATCACTCAGAAGAAAATACAATAAAGAAGATGCCACTTCTTCTTCCACCTCAAAGGCTTGCCACACCTCAAGGCCTTCTTCCCTCTCTCTCTCTCTCGGTCCCAACACACAACTCAAATACAGAGTTTTTGTTCACCTCCACCAGTCAGAAACAACACTACTAGTATACTAAGTACACAATCATACTCCAAATAGATCTCCTGCTCTCTGTTGCCACCCGCAAATCACCAGACCTTACTCACCATTGTAGATCTCCAAACGTGGTCCGGCACACCTGCTGACCAAGATCATACATACACGAAGAACCCTTTTGATTCTCCAAACCAGCACCCACACTTGGTACTATGGCACTAAGAGGAACACACCATTGCTCTCTTCTCTCTAAAGGAGCTTATTTTGCTCTCTTACTCTCTAGCACTAGTTTACAATACAGCCCATGAGTCTATTATATATATCTCATGCTTACAATAATTAGACTATCTTAATTACAATAATTAGACACGCAACTCCAAGACTATAATTAGCCTTTAACATGCAAACTAAAAGTCCAAAAATAGACTCTCCAGAATCTGCATGCAAACTGCATGCTCATACATAGGTTGCCGACATCGGCTCCTCCTGACCGATGTCGTTTGACTTGTAACCGACGTTGGTTGCTTCTACACTGCTATCTGACCGACATCGGTTGATCAGACTAACGTCGGTTGCCCTGCAACTCGTTCTGCAACTCTCCGTAACCTCCGCAACCTCCGTAACTCCTCCTGTTTGCACCCTGGTGAAGCTTTTAGCTCCACAACCTAACACACATGAACACAGGTAGTTTCATGCTCACACATGCACAGGGATTTTTTACACACATGGGCATGGGCATTTCCTATGCACTTCATTACAATAAATTTAAATTATTTAATTAATTTTTTTGTTCTTGTTTTTTTACCTTTTAGGCTATTGATACAAGAAAATAATTAAAAAATAGAATTAAATTTAAAATTAATTAAATTATTTTATTTTGTTTTTTTTTAAAAACTGCCTAAGCAAGAAAATGCAATAGCCTACATAGAATATTCTAGTGCTTCTTCTCCTATATATATTCTTTATATTGTGAAAATCAACAAAAACATTTTTGTACGGCACCTCTGCAACCTTCACATGAACAACAACTAAATTTTTGAACAAATTTCTTTTCACTTTTATGAAATAATTGTTAATTCTATTTTTTTTAACTCTCTTTCATTTATATATTTTTAAATAAATCTCTTTCATTTTTATGCCCAAAAAATTAAAAATAAAACTTAAACTTTAATTCATACCAGAAAAATAAATATTAAAAGTGAAAAATGAAACTCTAATTCATCCCAAAAAAAAATAAAATTATAATCTGTAATGGATACAAAAAAAATTCAAACTTTAATTTACCCTGGAACAACAACCTTTAAAATTTTATAATAATAATTTAAAAAAACAAAAAAAACAAAAAAAAAAACAAACAAACCAACTCTAATTGCACCAAAAAAATTTAAAAATAAAATTAAACTCTAAATAATATTCATACCAAAAAACAATTAACAAATAATAAAAATGTTTAAAGACTAATTCATGCCCAAAAAACAACTCTAATACATACAGAAATAAAATAAAACTCAACTCTAAACCAAAAAAATTAAATTCTAATGGAAATGGAAAAGGAAAGAACAAACAAATAAAACAAAACAAATAACAAACAAACTTTATTTTTTTTTTTAATTAAGAAAAAGTAATTCATGCCAAAAAAAAATTAAAAAACTCTAATTCATAATTTAAAAATAAAAAATTAAAAAAAATTTAAAAATACGGAAAAGCAACAAAAGGAAAGAAAAAAAATAAAAGAAATAAAAAATTAAACTATAATTGATCAATAAAAATTATAAACATTAATTCATGTAAAAATTAAAAAATTAAAAATAAAAATAAAAACAAATTAATTAAAATAAATAAATTCAGTAAACTCTAATTTTAAAAAATAAAAATTGAACTTTAATTCATCAAAAAAAAAATTAAACTCTATTTCATTCTCATAATATAAAACCACAAAAGAGAAAGTTGAAATTGTAACTAACGCTGTAATAAGAGTTAACTCAAACAGTTTTTAAAACTATATTGACTGTAGTTTAATCTAAATCTAAATAATAGATGTCATTAATCTATATCTAAATAATAGCGGTCATGCATCAGTTGAGGTTTAAACCACAGCCTATAAACAGGTAAGTTTCAAAATCAAGTTGTCTGTGTCTTGACTTGCAAGCGTAGCTTCAACATTTGCGACGTCATGGATGAAGAATATCAATGCAGAATTTGTTCTTCAGTCTTCACGACGAGTGAGGATTTTGGAGGACATATGAGCCGCCATTTGAGAGGCAAGGGCACCAAAACTCACTTTTCTGTTTTCATAAAATTGGTATTGTGTACAGTGCAAATCTCTAGATGTAAAAGGAGGAAAATCGTTAGGACAGTCGGATTCATTTGAGTTCACCTACCTATTTTTAGTTTCTTTAAGGTTTTGGAGTCTTTAGCACTAATGGTATCGTTTTTTTTTGAATTTTTTAAGTACAGCAAAGACTTTAGTCCTGCGACAATTTTTTCGACAAAATTCTCATGGCAGTTATCTGATTTTTCTTGCTTTAAGGAGAAGTTGTTTGCAGATTTTTTCTGATAATATTATATTTTACGAATCTGGAAATGATTTTATCAGAAAGAGATCAAGAGGCAGAACGACAGTTGTTGGATTCTTTGAGAATGCGGAATGGAGGCAGTTTACCGTTTAGGTGAGTAATACAGTGCGACATGCTTAAGTTTGTTCCTTAATTTTTAATATGCAACCTCATTTTACTTATTTCTTCTTCTTTTAAATTTGTGATTTAAATCAATTTGTGTTGACTTGATTTCAATTGGAGCGTAGCTTCAGCAGTTTCGACGCCATGGCTGAGGAATATCGATGCGAAATTTGTTCCGCAGTGTTCACAGCGAGTGAGGATCTTGGAAGACATATGAGTCGCCATTGGAAAGGCGAGTGCACCAAAACTCAAGTTATTTTTTCGAAAAATTTGTATCGCGTACAGTGCAAATTGTTGATAAGTAATGCATGAAGCCTCACCGCCATGCAATTCACCCATAAATTTTCTTTGCATTGGCATTATTTTTAGTTAACTCTTTTTAACTGTTTCTTTTCGTCAACAGTTTTTTAAGTTTCAAAAACTCCGCATGTTATCCTTTTAGACACTGAGTTAATATGTCAATTATGGAGTAATACATGGATTACTGATTTGCAGCTGACCATTATTTTTGGTAATTTTTTATTTTGTTGTGAGATTAAACAGAGCATAAAGAACAATAAAATAAAAAACAGACTTCAACAGATTGCTACAGCAATGCTAAAAACAAGAATTTTATTGATTTTCTTGAATTTTTTGATTTTTTTTTTGTCCATACAAAGCTGCGCCCAAGGCGTCTATTAATAGAATGTGAAAGAAAAAATAACTGAAAATAAATTGATTGTTTAACTAGTCTAAAACTAACTTCAACTGCTATTGCATGCAAGCTGAGTAAGGAGTAAGACTGCTTGTTTAACTGATTGAACTAACTGATCTCTAATTGTTTGTTAATTGTTGTGCATGAGGAAATGAGGGAGGTGGAATAGGGAGTTAGACTGAAATAGAGAAATTATCTCTTGTTCATCTTCAGTTTCTAACATTGAACGAGAATACAGAGCATATAATAACAGAAAATAGAACAGAGACGATATAGATTGCTACAGCAATGAAAAAATAACAAGATTTTACTAATCTTCCTGAATCTCTTGATCTTCTTGATTTGCTATTACAAAGCTGCGCCCAAGGCATCTATAAATAGAATGTGAAAGCAAAAATAACTTAAAATAAACTGATTGTTTAACTGCATCTAACTAAGTCTAAACTAATCCTCAACTACGACTGCATGGAAGCTGAGCAAGGAGTAAGACTATTTGTTTAACTGATTGAACTAACTGATCTCTAACTGTTTGTTAACTGTTGTGCATGAGAAAAAGAGGGAGGTGGAACAGGCAGTTACACTGAAGTGGAGAAATTATCGCTTGTTCATCTTCAGTTTCTAACACTCCCCCTTAATTTCTACCACTAACTACTTCAGCGTTTACAATGCCTAAATTTTATCTCAGATAATCAAAGGTCTCCTTTGCTAATGCCTTTGTGAATAT
Organism: Torreya grandis; assembly: GCA_037957365.1. Classification (NCBI taxonomy): domain Eukaryota; kingdom Viridiplantae; phylum Streptophyta; class Pinopsida; order Cupressales; family Taxaceae; genus Torreya; species Torreya grandis. The sequence goes on along the minus strand of JARHVA010008263.1, from coordinate 236,453 downwards.
ATCTACCCATTGATTTTCAGATCTACAGAATTCCAAATGGATTTCTCCATTGTTTACTAACTCTCTAATAAAGTGAGATCTTGTATCAATGTGCTTCCTCCTCGTGTGAAAGACATGATTTTTTGATAATGCTATTGCTGATTTGTTGTCACAAAAGATTGGTGTTGACTCCTTCTGTGCTTGTAATAAATCTGTCGATATTCTCCTCATCCAAGTTGCTTGACATGCTGTTGATGTCGCTGTTACATACTCTGCTTCAGTGGATGAAAGTGTCACTATAAGTTGCTTTTTGGATGCCCATGTGACCACACATGTTCCTAAAAGAAAGGCAGGTCCAGAAGTAGTCTTCCTGTCATCATTTGTTTATGTCTATTGGTGATGCATTTGAGATTGTTCATTTAATGCTATAAGTCAATTTTTTGTTACAATAAATTGTCAGTTGGTTTGAAGATCATGGTCTGTATAGAATCTTCACAAATCTCCAGATGTAAAAGGAGGAAAATCGTTAGTACAGTCGGATTCATTTGAGTTCACCAACCTACTTTTATTTTCTTTAAGCTTTTGGAGTCTTTAGTCGTCATGGTGTTTTTTTTGTTTGAAGATTTTTTTTTATAGGAAAGACTTTAGTTCTGAGACAATTTTGAGGAGACAATTCTTGCGGCAGTTAATCCGATTTTTCTTTCTTTAACGAGAAGTTGTTAGCAGATTTTTTCAGATGGTATTTTTCTTTGTTTGATGTTTTTTTAGCATGGGAAAGACTTTAGTCTTGAAAAAATTTCAAGGACACGATACAATTAATCCTATTTTTATTTCTTTAAGGAAAAGTTGTTAGCAGAATTTTGGATAGACAATTTTGAGGACACAATTTTTATGGCAGTTAATCCGATTTTTCTTTCTTTAAGGAGAAGTTAGCAAATATTTTGAGATAATTTTATATATTACGAATCATAATTTTATATATTACGAATCTGCATATGATTTTGACAGAAAGAGATCAAGAGGCAGAAAGACAGAAAATGGATTCTTTGAGAATGCGGCATGGAGGCAGTTTAACGTTTCAGTGAGTAATACAGTGAGAAATGTGAAGTTTGTTCTTTATATTTTAATACATGAAACCTTATTTGATTTATTTCTTTTCTTTTAAATTAGTGCGTTAAATCAAACTGTATTGACTTGATTTCAAATCGAGCGTAGCTTCAACAGTTACGACGCCTTAGCTGAAGAATATGAGGAATATCTAGGCAGAATTTTTCCCGCCTTCTTCACAACGACTGAGGATATTGGAGGACATAGGAGTCGCCATTGGAGAGGTGAGAGCACCAAAACTCAATTTTCTGTTTTCATAAAATTAGTATCGTGTACAGTTCAAATCTTTAGATGTAAAAGGAGGGAAATCGTTAGTACAGTCTGATTTATTTGAGTTCACCAACCTACTTTTATTTTCTTTAATGTTCTGGAGTCTTTAGTCCCGATGGTATTTTTTATGTTTGAATTTTTTTAGTACTATACTTTAGTACTGCTACAATTTTGAGCACAAAATCCTAATGGCAGTTAGTCTGATTTTTCTTTCTTTAAGGAGATGTTTTTAGCAATTTTTTTCAGTTAATATTATATTTTACGAATATGTATATGATTTTAACAGAAAGGGATCAACAGGCAGAACGACAGGAGTTGGATTCTATGCGAATGCATCGTGGAGGCAGTTTACAGTTTCAGTGAGTAATACAGTGCGATATGCTTAACTTTGCTCTTTATTTTTTTACATGCAACCTCATCTTCCTTATTTCTTCTTCTTTTAAATTTGGAAGAATTGAGGAGCCGAACAATGTCAGCCAGGATGAAAGAAGAAGCAACATTGCTGTTTCTACATTCAGTTCCAACCTGCAAACTTCTTTGGGGCAAAGTAATATTCCCTTGCCTTATTAATATGGTCATGGAAACACTATGCAGAGCAATTTTTTTAGATGTCAAAGGAGAGAATTCGTTTGTGCAGTCGGATTCATTTGAGTGCAACTATACCGATTTGCGTTTTCTCTAAAGTTTTCAAGTAGAGTTTGTCTCTAGTTGTGCTGGTTTTTATTCATTGAAATTTAGAAGTAGATTAAATTTGGAGTAGATTAGCAGCCTGAATGATTTGACATTTTATGCAGAATTATTTCAGTATCAATCTCAATACATTATCAATTTGCTATCTCCTGTTAACTTTCATTATTTTAACTCTGGTGCCGATCCACAACAACAATTTTTCTGTATTCCGTCTTGCCCAAGTTTTAGCTTTCAGGGTAGTTCACAGAAATTTCATCAACTGGATTGCCTCCTGTCAATAGTTTGAATTTCTTGATGGTATACACAACAACTTTAGAGTCAACATCAACACAATGTCAATTTGAAGTGTCCTGTTAGTTTTCATGATGTCTCCAGTGTTGATTCACAACAGCTTGATCCCTAATTGAGGCTTAGTGCCGAAATATTCTTATAAGTGGATATGTTATACACCAAGCCATTTGAGACCCAGGCTATAGTCACTGCTCCTTCAAAAACAAAAAATGCCCTACTTCACACAAACAAAAAATATAAGCTTCAAGAACATAATGCCATTGACTGCATTGCCCAATACCAGATCAAGAGGATACATATATTCCAATTATAACAGATCTATCTCATTTCATCCACAAAGAGATAATAATATAGAAGTGGTCATTGGAATATTTATGTTGTTCTTGAGAGGAGGAATCATAGAAATCCTTGGGATTAGAATTTTGTATACATGCAACATTGTTACAATCTATTTTGATTGTTTACCTCCAACTCCACTTGATATTGTTTCGAGACATCCATTCATAGAAAACCGAAAAGTGGATTTGGAAACTTGAAAAGCTGGGAATCTCATTAAGATGTTTCAACAGATTCACGTCCAAGGGTAAGAGATGTTAAGAGAGTCACAAGCTAAGTACGAAGAAAGATATGATGACCAAAGTGTTCAATAGAATTTTATTGTTGGAACGTGTTAAGTTTGCAAATAAACAGATAAAATTCTCAAGGTAAAACCAAGAAATTAAAGTCTGATAGAGAGCAAATATAACTCTGGAACAAGCGGACAAGAATACTTTTAGGTTGAATCCATCTCCTTATAGTTTGTAACCTTTTATTATTCTCCTCTACTGAGCAGTAGAGAGAGTCAAAATAACAGAAATAGAGATAGGCAAAGACTCAGATTGCTACAACAATAAAAAAAAAGGGGGGATTTTTTAATCTTCTTGATTCTCTATTAAAATCTGCAATCATGAACAACATAAATAGAATTGAAAACAAACAAAGAACTGAAAATAGACTAATGTTTAACTAAAATTGTGCATGCAAACTGAGAGGACTAAACAGATGATCATGCAAACTACGTGTATGGGAAAGTTTAAACAGGGAGTGGAGTAATTAACTCTAGTTTTTAACACTCCCCCTTAATTTCTACCACTAGCTACTTCAACATTTACAATGCCTAAATCTTGTCTTAGATAATCAAAACTCTCTTTTGCTAATGCCTTTGTAAATATATCTACCAATTGGTCTTCAGATTTGTAGAACTCAAAATAGATTTCTCCATTGTTCACTAACTCTCTGATAAAATAGAATCTTGTATCAATGTGCTTGATCCTCTTGTGAAGAACATGATTTTTTGACAAAGCAATTGCTGATTTGTTTTCACAAAAGATTGGTGTTGACTCCTGTACTCGTAATAAATATGTCAATACTCTCCTCATCCATGTTGATTTACACGCTATTGATGTGGCTACTACATACTCTATTTCAACTAATGAAAGTGTCACTATAGGTTGCTTTTTGGATGCCCATGTGACCACACATGATCCAAAAAGAAAGGCATGTCTAGAAGTACTCTTCCTGTCATCAATGCTACCTACAAAATCACTATCAGTATAACTAATCAAACAAAAATCATTAGTTGCGGAATATAAAATTCCATATTTTGTTGTTCCTGCCACATATCTCAATATCTTCTTTCCAACTTGCCAATGTGAGTCTTTTGGTGACTCCATGAATCTAGAGATTAAGCTGACCCCATACATGATATTTGGTCTTGTAGCTGTAAGATACATCAAACTACCAATTAGTCTCTTGAATGTTGTAGAATCAACATTAGACCCTTTGTCTTCTTTGATAATTTTTGTCCCTATAGCAACTGATTTAGGTGTTGATTTACAATTCAACATCTTAAACCTCCTTAACACATCCTTTCAATATTTAGTTTGACAAATAAAATTTTTCTTCTCAGATTGTACAACTTCAATGCCCAAAAAATAATTCATTAATCCCAAATATGTCATCTCAAATTCTTTCTTCATTGCTAATTTAAATGTGTCTATAGATAAATTTTCAGTTAAAATCAAATCATCAACATACGAACACACAATCAAAATCTGACCTTCTTTGTTGACTTTTCTGTATAATGTAGGCTCACTATTGCTTTTGCTGAATCCATTGTTTGTCATGTATGAATCAATCCTACTATACCATGCTCTTGGTGCTTGCTTGAAACCATAGAGGGCCGTCTTCAATCTGTAGACTTTTTCTTCATGTCCATGCACTTCATAACCTGGTGGTTGTTTCACATACACTTCATCTAGGAAACCATTCAATAAAGTTGATTTGACATCCATTTGATATACTTTCCAATTATTTTATGTAGCTATTGCTAAAACCATTCTAATAGTATCAAGTCTACCAACTGGAGCAAATGTTTCATTATAATCAATTCCATGTTCTTGTGCAAAATATTTTACTATTAACCTTGCCTCATGCTTTTTAACCTTTCCTTCTACATCAAATTTCATCTTATAAACCCATTTGATTCCTATGCAATCCTTACCTTCAGGTTAGATACCATGTTTGATTTCTCTCAATGACATTTATCTCTTCATCCATTGCTTTTATCCAATGATCTTCATTAGCTGCTTCTTCATAATACATAGGATCGTGAGAGAAAAAAAGCAAAATTTGAACATAAATCTAACTTCTCTTCTTATTGTTTATAAATCTCATTTAAGTTTCTCGTTTTCTTACCTTTAAGTTTTGATCTTAAAGTGACAAGAGTTGGATCTGATTCATCACTTGTGAATTGGGTGTAGGATGACATGCATGACTAGATTATTCACCTTGTGCTAAGCTCCTAGGTGTTCTTATTGGAGTGTTTGTTCTTGCTTGTGGAGAGGATTGATCACCTTGTAAATTTTGTTCCTCATATTCTTCTTCATTTTAGAGAATTGGTGCTCCAATTTTGATGGTTTTATCAATGCTTCCATCCCATGCTTCTTCTTCCTTAAATTCCACATCTCTACTAATAATCTCTTTCTTTGAAATGGGGTTATACAACTTATAAGCCTTTGATTCTTCACTATCGCCAATAAAAATACATTTCTCACCTCTATCATCAAATTTTCTTCTCCATTTACATGGTATAAGAGAATATGCATTACAACCAAAATTTTTAAAATGATGTACACTATGCTTCTTACCACTCCAAGATTCTTGTGGAATTCGATTCTTGACACTCTTTGTTGGGCTTCTATTAAGAATATATATTGCACATGCTACTACTTCTACCCAATATTCACTTGACAAATGTTTGGCCTTCAACATGCTTTTAGCCATCTCCATGATTGTTCTATTTTTCCTTTCTACTACACCATTCTGTTGTGGTGTGTACCTTGTAGTCAGTTTCCTTTTAATGCCATGATATCTACAAAAATATTGAAATTAATTAGACATATATTCACCTCCTCTATCTAATCTAAGTACTTTGATGTAAAGGTGCTCTACTTTTCAACCATAGCCTTGAATTCTTTAAATTTTCCAAAGTCTTCAGACTTATCTTTGATAAAATATATCCAATTCTTTCTGCTAAATGATCAATGAAGGTTATCAAGTAAGAACTACCTCCAAATGATGGAGTTTGCATTGGTCCACATAAATAACTATGGACTAGCTCCAATATTACCCTTGCTCTATATGAAGCTCCTGTTGGAAAGCTCTCTCTATGCTATTTTGCCAAAATGCAACTCTCAAATTAACTTCATGGCTATTCTATTGGTGGTAATCCCTTCACCATATTTTTCTTTTGTAACAAATTCAAACTTTCAAAATGTAAATGTCCATACCTTAAATGCCATATCCATGATTGGACTAGATACATGGTTTTGAAGTGGGCTTCTTTTTCTACTTGGATGCACTGAATTCGAAAAGAGAACATTAGATTCTTGGTCATCTCCACTTTTTCTATCAACCTATCATTTGAAAATTTGTATAGTATTGTGCAAACATTATCCATAAAAGATACTTTGTAACCTTTCTATACTAACTGTCTGACACTCATAAGATTATGCTTTAGTCCACATACAAAATACACAACAGGAATAAATATTTTTTCATCCTTTTTTGCAAAAATATTTATTACTCCTTTACCCATTACATCCACTTTATTATCATTTCCTAATTTCACTTCAAATTTTATGGAATCATCAAGACTAGCAAACAATTCTTTATTCCCTGTCATATGCTTACTACATCCACTATCTAAAAACTAAATATCTCTAGCATTTTCTTGAGCAACATTACAAGTGAGGAATAAGCTTCCAGACTTAGAATTAGACTCATTTGTGTAATTAGCATTCTACTTGTCCACATCTCCTTGTTCCTTCCTACATTCACTTGCATAATGTCCATATTTTTTTATAGTAATAACATTGAATGTTAGATTTATCAAACCTCTATGAATTTTACTGAAAGTGATTATTACCACATCCTCTATTGTTGTATTTTTGATTATTGTTTTCACCTTGATTTGGATTGTTCCTTCCATTTCTGCGTCTACCTCTTCCTCTGAAGTTTGACCTTCCTCTTCCTCTTCTTCTTCCTCTTCCTCTTCCTCTTCCTCTTCCTCTACCAAATGATACCTGAGACTTGAAGGCATTATCAAAAGAAGTATTGTTATTCCTATTCATTTTGGATTCATGTGTTAACAAAGATCCCATTAATTCATCTACTAATAACTGTTCCAAATCCTTGGTTTCCTCAATAGCTACAACTATTGCATCAAATTTTTTGGGTAACTCCTGAGTATTTTTTATATGATCTTCTGATCTATTATTATTTCTTCATTAGATCTAATTTGATTCACAATATTCAATACTTGACCCATAAACTGATCTATAGACTCCAAATCATTCATTTGCATATTTTCAAAATTTCTCCTAAGAGATTGCAATTTAGCTACTTTCACCTTTGTATTACCTTTATAAGTGGTCTCTAAGATTTTTCATTTCGACTTGGATCTCGTTGTTGCTACAACTCTAAAAAAATGGATTCATCCATTCCCTGTTGGATTAGGAATAGATCTTTTGCATCCTTTGTCTTGTTTTCTTTAACCTCTTCTTTTTGTGCTCCAATTAATGTCTGATGGGCAGCCTCATCCTATGGTTCTACAAATCTATTTTCTACCAAATCCTAAACATCTTGTGAGAAAAACAATGTTCTCATTTTAATTTCCCAAAAATCATAATTATTACCATTAAAAATGGGAATCTAGATCTGAGAAACGATGTTGTTTGTTGCCATGTCTCAAGCTAAAAGACCATAATGAATAGCGACTGTAATTTGTCTATATTCTCCATCCTCCAATGTGTTTTGACAGCTTACAAAATCTGAATGTGGCTAGGACCAAGGGTGGCAGTGTCTATGCAAGGAGGGTTGAAGCGTAGTGAAGAGGTGCGCTTTAACCCTCCTTGCATAGACGCTATCACCCTTGGTCCCAGGCACATTCAAATTTTGTAAGCTATCAAAACATATTGGAGGATGGATAATATAGACAATTGTAGTTGTTGTTCATTGTGGTCTTTCAGCTTGAGACATGGCAACAAACAACATCATTTCTCAGCTTCAAATTCTCATTTTTAATGGTAATAATTATGAATTTTGGGCAATTAAAATGAGTACATTGTTTATCTCACAAGATGTTTAGGATTTGGTATAAAATGGCTTTGTAGAACCATAGGATGAGGCTACCCCCCAAGTATTAACTTGAGCACAAAAGGAAGAGCTTAAAGAAAACAATAAAAAAGATACAAAAGCTCTATTCCTAATCTAACAGGCAATAGATGAATCCATTTTTTCTAGAGTTGTAGCAGCAACAAGATCCAAGTTGGCATGGAAAATCTTAGAGACCACCTATAAAGGTAATACAAAGGTGAAAGTAGTTAAATTGCAATCTCTTAGGAGAAATTTTGAAAATATGCAAATGAATGATTTTGAGTCTATAGATTTACCCAACAAATTTGATGCAATAGTTGTAGCTATTGAGGAAACCAAGGATTTGGAACAGTTATCAGTAGATGAATTAATGGGATCTTTGTTAACACATGAATCCAAAATAAATAGGAATAACAATATTTCTTTTGAGAATGCTTTCAAGTCTCAGGTATCATTTGGCAGAGGAAAATGAAGAGGAAGGTCAAACTTCTGAAGAAGAGGTAGAGGTAGAAATGGAAGGAACAATTCAGATCAAGGTGAAAACAATAATCAAAACTACAATAATAGAGGACGTGGCAACAATCACTTCTAGCAAAATTCACAGAGGTTTGATAAATCTAACATTCAATGTTATTACTACAAAAAATATGGACATTATGCAAGTGAATGCAGAAAGGAACAAGGAGATGTGGACAAGTAGAATTCTAATTACACAAATGAGTCTAATTCTAAGTCTGGAAGATTATTCCTCACTTGTCATGTTGCTCAAGAAAATGCTAGAGATATTTAGTTTTTAGATAGTGGATGTAGTAACCATATGACAAGGAATAAAGAATTGTTTCCTAGTCTTGATGATTCTGTAAAATCTTAAGTGAAATTAGGAAATGATAATAAAGTGGATGTAATGCGTAAATGAGTAATAAATGTTTTGGCAAAAAATGGTGAAAGAAGATATATTATTGATGTGTATTTTGTACGTGGACTAAAGCATAATCTTATGAGTGTTCGACAGTTAGTACAGAAAGGTTACAAAGTATATTTTATGTATAATGTTTGCACAATACTAGACAAATTTTCATATGATAGGTTGATAGAAAAAGTGGAGATGACCAAGAATCGGATGTTCCCTCTTCGAATTCAGTGCATCCAAGTAGAAAAGGAAGCCCACTTCAAAACCATGCATCTAGACCAATCATGGATATGGCATTTAAGGTATGGACATTTACATTTTGAAAGTTTGAATTTGTTACAAAAGAAAAATATGGTGAAGGGATTACCACCAATAGAATAGCCATGAAGTTAATTTGAGAGTTGCATTTTGGCAAAATATCATAGAGAGAGCTTTCCAACAGGAGCTTCATATAGAGCAAGGGTAATATTGGAGCTAGTCCATAGTGATTTATGTGGACCAATGCAAACTCCATCATTTGGAGGTAGTTCTTACTTGATAACTTTCATTGATCATTTTAGCAGAAAGAATTGGATATATTTTATCAAAGATAAGTCTGAAGCCTTTGGAAAATTTAAAGAATTCAAGGCTATGGTTGAAAAGTAGTTTGGCCTTTACATCAAGGTACTTAGATCAGATAAAAGAGGTGAATGTATGTCTAATGAAATTCAAGATTTTTGTAGATATCATGGCATTAAAAGGCAACTGACTACAAGGTACACACCATAGTAGAATGGTGTAGCAGAAAAGAAGAATAGAACAATCATGAAGATGGCTAGAAGCATGTTGAAGGCCAAACATTTGTCAAATGAATATTGGGTAGAAGCAGTAGCATGTGTAATATATATTCTGAATAGAAGCCCAACAAAGAGTGTCAAGGATCGAATTCCACAAGAAGCTTGGAGTGATAAGAAGCATAGTGTACATCATTTTAGAATTTTTGGTTGTATTGCATATTTTCTTATACCATCTAAATGGAGAATAAAACTTGATGATAGAGGTGAGAAATGCATTTTTATTGGCTATAGTGAAGAATCAAAGGCTTATAAGTTGTATAACCCCATTTCAAAGAAAGAGATTATTAGTAGAGATGTGGAATTTAAGGAAGAAGAAGCATGGGATGGAAGCATTGATAAAACCATCACAATTGGAGCACTAATTCCCCAAAATAAAGAAGAATCTGAAGAATAAAATTTGCAAGGTGATCAATCCTTTCCCCAAGCAAGAACAAGCACTTCAATAAGAACACCTAGGAGCTTAGCACAAGGTGAATCATCTGGTCATGCATGTCATCCTACAACAAATTCACAAGCAAGTGACGAATCAGATCTAACTCTTGCCACTTTAAGATCAAAACTTAAAGGTACGAAAATGAGAAACATATATGAGATTTATAAACAACAAGTAGGGAAGTTAGATTTATGTTCAAATTTTTCTTTTTTTCTCTCATGATCCTATGTATTATGAAGAAGTAGCTAATGAGGAACATTGGATAAAAGCAATGAATGAAGAGATAAATGCAATTTAGAGAAATCAAACATGGGATCTAATTAATCTACCTGAAGGTAAGGATTGCATAGGATTCAAATGGGTTTATAAGACCAAATTTGATGTAGAAGGAAAGGTTAAAAATCACAAGGTAAGGTTAGTAGTAAAAGGTTTTGCACAAGAACATGGAATTGATTATAATGAAACATTTGCTCCAGTTTCTAGACTTGATACTATTAGAATGGTTTTAGCAATAGCTACACAAAATAATTGGAATGTTTATCAAATGGATGTCAAATCAGCTTTCTTAAATGGTTTCCTAGATGAAGTGTATGTGAAATAACCACTAGGTTATGAAGTGCAAGGACATGAAGAAAAAGTCTACAGATTGAAGAAGGCCCTCTATGGTCTCAAGAAAGCACCAAGAGCATGGTATAGTAGGATTGATTTATACATGACAAACAATGGATTCAATATAAGGAATAGTGAGCCTACATTGTACACAAAAATCAACAAAGAAGGTTAGATTTTGATTGTGTGTTTGTATGTTGATGATTTGATTTTCACTAAAAAGTTTTCTATAGACACATTCAAATCAGCAATGAAGAAAGAATTTGAGATGACAAATTTGGGATTAATGAAGTATTTTTAGGCATTGAAGTTGTACAATCTGATAATAGATTTTTTATTTGTCAAATTAAATATGCAAAAGATGTGTTAAGGAGGTTTAAGATGTTGAATTGTAAATCAACACCTACACCAGTAATTACAGGGACCAAAATTATCAAAGAAGACAAAGGGTCTAATGTTGATTCTATAACATTCAAAAGACTAATTGGTAGTTTGATGTATCTTATAGCTACAAGACCAAATATCATGTATGGGGTCAGATTAATCTCTAGATTCATGGAGTCACCAAAAGACTCACATTGGCAAGTTGGAAAGAGAATATTGAGATATGTGGTAGGAACAACAAAATATGGAATTTTATCTTCCACAAATAAAATTTTTGGTTTGATTGGTTATACTGATAGTGATTTTGTAGGTAGCATTGATGACATGAAGAGTACTTTTGGACATGCCTTTCTCTATGGAACATGTGTGGTCACATGGGCATCCAAAAAGCAACCTATAGAGACACTTTCATCAGCTGAAGTAGAGTATGTAGCAGCCACATCAATAACATGTCAAGCAACTTAGATGAGGAGAGTATTGACAGATCTATTACAAGTATAGAAGGAGTCAACACCAATTTTTTGTGACAACAAATCAGTAATTGCTTTGTCAAAAAATCATGTTTTTCACAAGAGGAGCAAGCACATTGATACAAGATTCTATTTTATCAAAGAGTTAGTGAACGATGGAAAAATCCATTTGGAGTTCTACAGATTTGAAGACCAATTGGAAGATATATTCACAAAGGCATTAGGAAAAGAGAATTTTGATTATCTAAGACAAAATTTAGGCATTGTAAATGTTCAAGTAGTTAGTGGTAGAAATTAATGGGGAACGTTAGAAACTAGAGTTAATTCCTCCACTCCCTGTTTAGCCTTCCCCATGCACGTAGTTTGCATGATCATATGTTTATGTTATCTCAATTTGCATGGACAACTGTCAGTTTAATACTAGTTCATTTCCAGCTTTGTTTGTTTTTCAATTCTATTTATGTAGTTCATGATCCTAGATTTTAATAGAGAATGAAGAAGATTAAAAAATACTTTTTTATGATTTCTATAGCAATCTGAGTCCTCTTATTTTTATTTTTCGTTTATTTTTTGTTTTTTGTTTCTTGCTCTCACCCATAGATAAGATATTAATTTTGACAATAATAACACATTTTTCATAGTCAATTCCCTCAAAATTTCAATCAATTAAGTGGATCAGCTAAGTAGATAAGGGTCTATTATACAAAAATTAAGTATTAGATTATTGAAACACCTTAAATGAGAAGACATTAGTAAATTTTTGTTCAAAAATGACTTTCATAGAAGTTTTTGAAACCACACCTCTGTACACGGTTGTAGGTGCATAACCACACTATTAATTACATAACTAAACCCTACCTCGATTAAAGTCTACATGACTTTAATCTTTGCTTCCATCCCAGATTGTCAAATCAAACTGTCTTGACTTGATTTTAGTTTGAGCGTAGCTTCAACAGTTGTGACACCATGGCTGAGGAATATCGATGCATAAATTGTTCCACAGTCTTCTCACTATTAGAAACTAAAGTCAATAGGAGTTAATTTGTCCAAAACTACTAGTTTGCTCCCTCTCATGCATGTAGTCTATATGCTCAGCACCTCAATCCACATGCACAATAATGGTTAATGTAGTTATAGATTAGTTTTAGTCTCCTCTTCATGCATGCAACAACTGTAGTTAATCTTTAGTTTTTTTTTCAGTTATTTTTGCTTTCAAAATCTATTTAGTGAACCCTTGGTCATAGTTTTTGTATTTCAAAATCAAGAAGATTAATAAAATCTATTGTTTCTTGGTTGCTGTAGCAATCTGGTGTCTACGTCCAACTTTTGATATCTGTTATTTATTTATTTTTCTATTTTTTTCTTATCTGTCTCTGACAAAGTGGTATCAAAGCTAGGTTTGAGAGCACATGTTTGTTGAAGCGAAGGGACATGGTAGTAGATGTGTTCCAAGCTAAGAAGAAGTGGCCAAAGTGTGGAAGAATCAACACACAACAGAAATTTGAGAGCATTTGAACCCTAGTGTGCAGCACAATAGAGCTAAAGAGGTGGCCAAAAGCCTTTGATCGACGCCTACCAGAGAGTTTCCAATCTCACACATAGCCAAGAGACCGAGGACATGTATAAAGATCTTGAAATTCATAGCAAACCCTGATCAACGCTTATAGGGGAAAAGAGATTGATGTTGTCAAGAAGAATAGTCAATAGTTTTGCAACAATAGATAAGACAAAAAAAAGGAGGACAAAAGATTGCAGCCTTAGTTAGATTTGCCAAGTGCAGTCAAAGAAAAGCTTTGGTGTAAGGAGGATTTGGTCACTGAGTAGAAATTTAAAGAATTTGTTTATTTTGAAAGGTTCAACGTGAGACATGGTAACAAATAACATTATTTCTCAGCCCCAAATTCCTATTTTCAATGGTAAAAATTAAGATTTTTGGGCAATTAAAATGAGAACATTGTTTTTCTTAGAAGATGTTTGGGATTTGGTAGAGAATGGTTTTATAAAACCACAAGATGAGGTTGCCCATCAGGCATTAGCTTGAGCACAAAAGGAAGAGCTTAAAGAGAACAAGAAAAAAAATGGAAAAGCTCTATTTCTAATCCAACAGGCATTGGATGAATCTATTTTTTTTAGAGTTGTGGTAGCAACGAGATCTAGATCAACATGGAAAATCTTGGAGACTACCTATAAAGGTAAAATAAAGGTGAAAATTGCTAAATTGCAATCTCTTAGGAGAAATTTTAAAAATTTGAAAATGAATGATTCATAGTCTATAGACCAGTTTATGGGTCAAGTATTGAATATAGTGAATCAAATTAGATCTAATGGAGAAACAATAACGGATCAGAAGATCATAGAAAAAATACTTAGGATTTTACCCAGCAAATTTGATGCAATAATTGTAGCTATTGAGGAAACCAAGGATTTGGAATAGTTATCAGTAGATGAATTAATGGTATCTTTGTTAACACATGAATCTAGAATGAATAGGAATAACAATACTTCTTTTGAGAATGCTTTCAAGTCTCAGGTATCATTTGGCAGAGGAAGAGGAAGAGGAAGGTCAAACTTTAGAGGAAGAGGCAGAGGCAGAAATGGAAGGAATAATCCAGATCAAGGTGAAAATAATAATCAAAACTACAACAATAGAGGACGTGGCAACAATCACTTTCAACAAAATTCACAGAGGTTTGATAAATCTAACATTCAATGTTATAACTAAAAAAAATATGGACATTATGCAAGTGAATGCAGAAAGAAACAAGGAAATGTGGACAAGTAGAGTGGTAGTTACACAAATGAATCTAGTTATAATCTTGGAAGCTTATTTCTCACTTGTCATGTTACTCAAGAAAATGCTAGAGATATTTGGTTAGATAGGAGATGCAGTAATCATATGACAGGGAATAAAGAATTCTTTGTAAGTCTTGATGATTTCATAAAATCTAAAGTTAAATTAGGAAATGATAACAAAGTGGATGTAATGGGTAAAGGAGTAATAAATGTTTTGGCAAAAAATGGTGAAAGAAGGTTTATTCCTAATGTTTATTTTGTACCTGGACTAAAGCATAATCTTATAAGTGTTGGATAGTTAGTACATAAAAGTTATAGAGTATCTTTTATGGATAATGCTTGCACAATACTAGACAAATTTCCAAATGACAGGTTCATAGGAAAAGTGGAGATGACTAAAAATCGAATGTTCTCTCTTCGAATTCAGTGCATCCAAGGACAAGAGGAAGCCCACCTCAAAACCATGCATCTAGACCAATCATGGCTATGACACTTAAGGTATGGAAATTTATATTTTGGAGGTTTAAATTTGTTATAAAAAAAAATATGGTGAAGGGATTACGACCAATAGAATAACCATAAAGTTCATGTGAAAGTTGCATTTTGGCAAAACAACATAGAGAGAGCTTTCCAGTAGGAGCCTCATATAGAGCAAAGGTATTATTGGAGCTAGTCTATAGTGATTTATATGGACCAATGCAAATTCCATCATTTGGAGGTAGTTCTTATTTTCTAACCTTCATTGATGACTTTAACAGAAAGATGTGGATATATTTTCTCAAAAATAAGTCTGAAGCCTTTCGAAAATTTAAAGAATTCAAGGCTATGGTTGAAAAGCATAGTGGCCTTTACATCAAGGTACTTAGATCAGATAGAGGAGGTTAATATTGTCTAATGAATTTAAATATTTTTGTAGATATCATGGCATTAAAAGGCAACTGACTACAAGGTACAGACCATAGCAGAATGGTGTAGCAAAAATAAAGAATAGAACAATCATGGAGATGGCTAGAAGCATGTTGAAGGCCAAACATTTGTCAAATGAATTTTGGGCAGAAGCAATAGCATGTGCAATATATATTCTGAATAGAAGCCCAACAAAGAGTGTCAGAGATTGAATTCCACAAGAAGCTTGGAGTGGTAAGAAGCATAGTGTACATCATTTTAGAATTTTTAGTTGTATTGCATATTCTTTTTTACCATCTAAATTGAAAAGAAAATTTGATGATAGAGGTGAGAAATGCATTTTTATTGGCTATAGTGAAGAATCAAAGGCTTATAAGTTGTATAACCCTATTTCAAAGAAAGTGATTATTAGCAGAGATGTTGAATTTAAGGAAGAAGAAGCATGGGATGGTAGCATTGATAAAACCATCACAATTGGAGCACCAATTTCCCAAAATGAAAAAGAGTCTAAAGAACAAAATTTGCAAGGTGATCAATCCTCTCCACAAACAAGAACAAGCACTTCAATAAGAACACCTAGGAGCTTAGCACAAGGTGAATCATCTAGTCATGCATATCATCATACTCCAAATTCACAAGTAAGTGATAAATCAAATCCAACTCTTGCCACTTTAAGATCAAGATTTATAGGTAAGAAAATGAGAAAATGGAATGAGATTTATAATCAATTAGAAGAGAAGTTAGATTTATGTTCAATTTTTTCTCTTTTCTCTCATGATCCTATGTACTATGAAGAAGCAGTTAATGAGGAACATTGGATAAAAGCAATGGATGAAGAAATGAATGCCATTGAAAGAAATCAAACATGGGATCTAACTAATCTACTTGAAGGTAAAGATTGCATAGGAGTCAAATGGGTTTATAAGACCAAATTTGATGCAGAAGGAAATGTTGAAAAACACAAGGCAAGGTAAGTAGCAAAAGGTTTTGCACAAGAACATGGAATTGATTATAATGAAACATTTGCTCCAATTGCTAGACTTGATACTATTAGAATAGTTTTAGCAATAGCTGAACAAAATAATTGGAATGTATATCAAATGGATGTTAAATCAGTTTTCTTGAATGGTTTCCTAGATGAAGAAGTGTATGTGAAATAGTCACCAGGTTATGAAGTACATGGACATGAAGAAAAAATCTACAGATTGAAGAAGGCCCTATATGGTCGCAAGCAAGCACCAAGAGCATGGTATAGCAGGATTGATTCATACATGATAAACAATGGATTCAGTAGAAGCAATAGTGAGCCTACATTGTACACAAAAATCAATAAAGAAGGTCAGATTTTGATTGTGTGTTTGTATGTTGATGATTTGATTTTCACTAGAAATTTGTCTATAGACACATTTAAATCAGCAATGAAGAAAGAATTTAAAATGACAGATTTCGAATTAATGAAGTAATTTTTGGGCATAAAAGTTTTACAATCAGAGAAGGGAATTTGTATTTGTCAAACTAAATATGCAAAGGATGTGTTAAGGAGGTTTAAAATGCTGAATTGTAAACCAGCACCTACACCAGTTGCTATAGGGACTGAAATTAACAAAGAAGACAAATGGTCTAATGTTGATTGTACAACATTCAAAAGACTAGTTGGTAGTTTGATATATCTTACAGCTACAAGTCCAGATATCATATATGAGGTCAGTTTAATCTATAGATTCATGGAGTCACCAAAATATTCACATTGGCAAGTTGGAAAAAAGATATTGAGATATGTGGCAGGAACAATAGAATATAGAATTTTATATTCCACAACTAATGATTTTAGTTTGATTGGTTATATTAATAGTGATTTTTCAGGTAGCATTGTTGACAGGAAGTGTACTTCTGGACATGTCTTTTTTTTTTGAACATGTGTGGTCACATGGGCATCCAAAAAACAACCTATAGTGACACTTTCATCAGCTGAAGCAGAGTATGTAGCATCCACATCAACATCATGTCAAGCAACTTGGATGAGGAGAGGATTGACATATTTATTACAAGCACAGAAGGAGTCAACACCAATCTTTTGTGACAACAAATCAGCAATTGCATTATCAAAAAATCATGTTTTTCACAAGAGGAGCAAGCATATTGATACAAGATTTCATTTTATCAGAGAGTTAGTGAACAATGGAGAAATCCATCTGGAGTTCTGCAGATTTGAAGACCAAATTGGCAGATATATTCACAAAGGCATTAGCAAAGGAGACCTTTGATTATCTAAGATAAAATTTAGGCATTGTAAATGTTGAAGTTGTTAGTGGTAGAAATTAAGGGGGAGTGTTAGAAACTGAAGTCAACTGGAGCTAATTTCTCCAAAACTACCAGTTTGCTCCCTCTCATGCATGCAGTATGCATGCCTAGCGCCTCAATCCACATGCACAATAACGGTTAACGCAGTTATAGATAAGTTTCAGTCTTCTCTTCATGCATGCAAGAACTGTAGTTAATCTTTAGTTTGTTTTTCATTTATTTTTGCTTTCAAAATCTATTTAATGAACCCTTGGTCACAGTTTTTGTAATGCAGAATCAAGAAGATTAATAAAATCTATTGTTTCTTGATTGCCGTAGCAATCTGGTGTCTACGTCCAACTTCTGATTTCTCTTATTTATTTTTTCTGCTATTTTTTTCTTATCTGCCTCTGACACTCACGAGTGAGGATTTTGGAGGACAAATGAGTCGCCAATGGAGAGGCGAGCCATTGGAGAGGCGAGGGCACCAAAACTCAATTTTCTGTTTTCATAAAACTGGTATCGTGTACGGTGCAAATCTGTTGATGTAAAAGGAGGAAAATCGTTAGGACGGTCGGATTCATTTGAGTTCACCTAACTATTTTCATTTTCTTCAAGGTTTTGGAGTCTTTACTGCTGATGGTATTGTTTTTGTTTGATGTTTTTAAGTACAGCAAAGACTTTAGTCCTGTTACAATTTCGAGGAAAAAATTCTTATTGCCGTTATCTGATTTTTGTTGTTTTAAGGAGAAGTTGTTAGCAGATTTTTTCAGATAATATTATATTTTACGAATCTGCAAATGATTTTATCAGAAAGAAAACAAGAGTCAATACGACAGTTGTTGGATTTTATGCGAATACCACATCGAAGCAATTTACCGTTTAGGTGAGTAATACAGTGCTACATGCTTTATGTTTGCTCTTTATTTCTTAATATTTAACCTTATTGTCCTTATTTCATCTTTTAAATTTGAAAGAATTGAGGAGCCGAACAATGTCAACCGAGCTGAAAGAAGAAGCGACCTTGCTGTTTCTACATTCAATTCCAACCTGCAAACTCCTTTGGGACAAAATATTCCCTTTCTTTCTCAATATCGTCATGGAAACACCATAGAGGTTCCGGCTCCGTCAACAGGTAGGGATAATTTTAGTGCCGAGTGTAATTTAGAAATTTCTCATAAATATTATGGATAGGAAAATATAAAACTCTGGAAAAAAAAGATTCTCATAAAATTCTATAAAAATAATATTTAATGTAATTTCCTATAAAAATTCGAAAAAGTAAAATAATAACAATAAAAATTTCAACATTTATCACCTTTATATCAATGTAAACACATAAAAACTGATGTTTCAGTTAGTCTGCCAACGCACGCTTACTTAAACTCATCTCTATTTACAGGGCTACCTCAGCCTCTGCCTTGTCAACCTCAGCAATTCGACGGGAATGTGGGTCCTCCTTTTGAGTCTTCCATACCACCCGGCATGCACCCCAAAATTAATTTACAAGTGCCACATGATTGAAGAAGATGTTCTGAGTTGTTCGAACTTCATGCATAATCAATGCATGATAGTTTATTTTTAGACTGTTGTTCGCATGAACAATGCATGATAGTTTTATTTTTAGACTGTTGTTAAAACTGTTTGTTAAACTCATTTAAATTCCATGTTCCGTATTTTTAAATAAAGAGATTATGAACGGCGCTTGATATTGAATAAGTCTTTTCTTTTGAGTCTTTATATTTCTCTGTTTATACATTATGTTCTTGAGCAACTGGTTATTTATTTGGTTATTAATATTTTAACAGCTCTTAATATAGTGTTAGAGTTTTTATTTATTTTGTTTCAGTTAGTACCAAAGCAGGTTGCAGAAATTTAATTTTGCATGTAACAATTTCAACTATCAGTTATCTCCAAAATAACTTATCTCCATTTAAGTGCATGTTGTTTATATGAGACAATTATGATTATTGGAGTATTAATATGAAGACCATACTATTGTCCCAAGATCTTTGTGAATTAGTGAAAGTGGGATACACAGAACCTACAGATCATAATGCTCTAAATACTTTGACAACAAACCAATGAAATCCGTTGAAAGAAGACAAAAAGGACAATCGAGCACTATTTTGTATCTAATCCGGATTGGATATTTCAATTTTCCCCCATATTGTGGGTATGACAAAATCAAATGATGCATGGGATGATTTACAAACTGCATACTAAGGTTCTAAGTTAGATTGGTGATACTTCAAACCTTTAGAAGAGATTTTGAAATTTAAGAATGAAAGAAGTTGAGTCTGTTCAAGATTTTATTACTAGGACTCAAGGTGTTCTAAATCAAATTAGAACACAAAAATAAGCATTTATAGAACAAAAAATTGTAGAGATGTTGAGAACTCTTATTTGTAAATTTGTTCTAGTGGTGATATCCATTGAAGAAAGCAAAAATCTTACCACCTTCAAAGTGGTAGAGTTGGTTGGTTCTTTACAATCTCATGAGGAGCATATGCAACATTCTACAAAGAGGTTAGTGTAAGATTTCTAGTCTAAAGTGAATATTGAAGGCAAATCAACAACTCCTTTTTCTAAAATAAATAAATCTTAGGAAGAGGAAGAAGCAATAATAGAAGAAATGGAAGAGGGAGATGTTTTGTGGATCAGTGAAACATCCAATGCAAATATTGTGAATGTTATGTACATTATGAATATGAGTGTAGAAAAAATAAATATGAATTGAACAAGTCAAGAGCCAACTATATTGAAGAGTCTTTTGAAGATCACAAGCACTCCACCTTCTTCACATGCAATTTGGTGAAAGGAAATAAAAAAAATCTGTGTTTCTTGGATAGTGGCTACTCTAATAATATGATAGGTAAATCTAATCTCCTTATTAAAATAGATGCATCTATTAAAAGTCAAGTAAAATTTGGTGATGAGAAAGAGGTTGATTTGATGGGAAAATGTACCCTTGCTATAAAAATTAAGAAAGGAGAAAATACTTATATTGATGATACTTTTCATATACCTAAATTACAACATAAACTTTTAAGTATTGGGTAGCTTGTAGTAAAAAAATATAAAATTGTCTCAGCTAATTATCATCTTGTAGAAAAGGTTCCTATGACAAAGAACCTATTATTTTCTCTCACATTGAATTCTACTACTATGCATGCCTTTAAAGTAACCATAGATGATTCATGGTTATGGTATCAACTGTTACAGTCATCTATATTTTCAAGGATTAAACTTAGTTCATAAGAAGAATATGGTGAGAGAACTTCCAACAATTCAGGTAAAAGTAGAAATTTGTTCAAGGTATGCAATTGACAAGCAACATCAAGATAGTTTTATAGTGAATAAACCTTGGAGGGTGAAATCTCCTCTAGAGCTTGTGTATGTTAACATTTATGGTGCTATGAAAGGGGCATCTTTGGGTAAAAATCTTTATTTTTTGACATTCATTGATGATTTTTCTCATAACATTGGATTTATTTTCTTAAGAAAAAATATGAAGCTTTTAAATGCTTCACAAATATTAAATCATGTGTAAAAAACAATGCAGGTATTGTCTCAAAATACTCAGAATAGATAGATGGCTAGAATTTACCAACAAAGAGTTTTCTGGTTTTTGTAATGAAAATGGCATCAAGAGATGGACTACTACATCCTTTACACCCCCTAATAAAATGGTATTGCAGAAAGAAAGAAGTATACCATTATGAAAATAACATGAAGTATGTTGCAGTCAAAAAATCTTCCAAGTTGTTATTGGGGAGAAGTGGTGGAAAGAATAGTATACATCTTGAATCGAAGCCCTACAAAATTAGTTCACAACATCACTCCAAAGGAAGCTTTAAGTGGTCACAAGCCTTTAGTGGCTCATCTTTGTGTATTTTTTTGACCTGCATATGTTCATATTCTAATTTAGAAGTGGAAGAAGATTGATGCAAAATACTAACATTGCATCTTTATGAGATATTATGATACAACTAAATTATATATATTCTATAATAATGACATAAATAAAATGATTATTGGTTAGGATGTGGTTTTTGATGAAGGGGGAGATTGGTAATGGCAAAAAACTGCACAATAAGAAACATCACCTATAATAATGGACATAGACTATGGAAGTGTCCTCTCACCATAAGCTCAAGTAAAAGTTCAAGCCCTAATAGTAGCTTAAGTTCGATCTCTCAAAGCTCAGCTTCACCAAGTTCATCTACTAGCACACCTTCATGTGATAGTTCAAGTCCAACATCAAGTCCAAGCTCTTCAATAAAGGTACAAATTTAAAATAAATTTATCAGAGGAGTAATATGAATCCAATTGCTAATTCTGCTTTGCTTAGTAAAATTCAAGTTGAACCCTCCATATATGAAGAAGTAGTAAAAAAAGGGTATGGATTGATGCTATGAATGATGAGATTCAAGAATTTGATAAAAATAATACATGAGAGTTACTGCAACTTCCAAAAGATAAATATGTGATTGGTGCCGAATGGATTTATAAGGTGAAATATCATGTGGATGTTTCTGTGAAAAGACCTAAGGCAAGACTAATTGCTAAGGGATTTGTACAAACACCTGGAATAGATTATTTAAATACTTTTGCTCTAATTTCAAGAATTGATATAATCAATATTTGTTTGACTATTACTGCACAACAAAAATGGTCAGTATATCAGATGGATGTAAAATCAACCTTCCTTAATGGTTATATAGATGAGTTAGTCTATGTGGAAAAACTCATGGGCTATGAAATTTTAGGTAAATAATGGTTGGTTTACAAGTTGAAAAGATCTCTCTATCAGTTGAAACAAGATCCTCATACATGGTATGTAAGGATTGATTGTTATTTCTTGAAGAAGAAGTTGGTGCCCAATTGTACACCTCTTTCAGTCTGCCTTGCACACTTAGATAAAATGGAAAAAAAAAGATTAAAAACCCACTAGTATATTATTATATCTAGGGGAGATCTTATCATCAAGAACAAACTAAATGGATAAAATGACTAAGAGGCACTAACAGAGGGTATGGTCATCTCCCTACTACTTCTAGGTCTACCTGAACAAAGGTGAGAGGACCTAAGGAGTAGCTTGATCATATGGAGATATTTTTTAATTCAACCTCCATGGGTATTTTTGACATGTAGAAAAACAAATATGACCAGGGAATAACCAAAATTATTCACTCCACCTAGGAAGGGTTGTCACATGGGATGAACAAATGCTCTATGTCACATGCAAGCTACTAAAGATAGATCTATATATTACTGCAACTTTCATTCTGAATAATTTTTAATAATATGGGATGAATGGAAAACTATAGTACTAAGTCTTTGAAGCACAAAATGTAAACACTTGTTATATAGGCATGATTTTATGTGTTTGCAAGGTAAATAGCCTTAACATATGCAAAGGTTGTGTTATTTTTAGGGTAGGATAGGGTAGGACAGTCAAATAGTTTGTAAAAAACAAAGGGTGTGGTGTGTTAGTAGTCTTAAAAAAATAGGGTATCTATCAATGTTCATGACATTATCCTTTGAAAAGATGTAAAAAAAACTCAAGTGCAAGCTAATGGGATCTACCAGGATTAATTTGTAGTTAATTGTGCCAATGAAATGTAAATACTCAAATGATTCTAAAACCCTAGAACATATACTAAAACTAGACCCTCATATAATTTTTTCCATTAAATCCATAAATCTAGGGTGCCCTAACAAGTTATTCAGTAACATATTCTAAAAATTATGTAGAAAGGGTTCTATAATGCATATTTATGCTTAAAATGACAACCAGTAGTAAGCATGGAACCAAATATCCAATAACCAATATTTGAAAAACACATTACTACATTTCTTCAATAAGAAATAGTAAGAACCATAAGTATTTTACTTAACTTTGCAAAATAAAAATTACTTACATTAATTGTCTAGAATGTCGTCATGGGGACAAGCATGGTGAGTTTCCTCTTTTGATAAGGGAGACATGAACATGATCTCAAATCTTACTAATGCCTATACACTTTCAACTACCTTATCAAGGGGGATAAGATCAACACACAACAATTGGTCCCAAAACATGAATAACTTAGAATTAAAGAAAATGAACAACCAACCCCCCTCGAAAAGAGGACAAGCCTATTTTTTATACAAATCTTTCACCTAGAATATTCTAATAATATGCTTTAGCTGGAAGATGCCCCTGATCATGCCTAGAAGCTCATGTAATATTAAAAAAAAAATCTAGCAACTACCTATCACTACAATGATGAATATTTCAAGCAAAACCTTGATCTTCTTGGCTAGAAATGAAGTAGACTTGGGCTAGTGAGTGAATATTCCCATAGGAGAGAAACAAAATCCTTGTCTTCATGTGTAACTAGTTGGCCATGCTTTCTTATTAATCATTTGTAAAATTGGAAACTTTTGGATAGATTCCCTTGCTCTTGTTCATGGCAAAGAAATCCCATTGCATTGTGATGATTGTATTGGGAAACTCCAGCTATGATAGAAGCAAATGAGGATCCATGGCCATTTAAAAATTATGCTTGAAATAGCCCTCCTTAGCCTCATAAACCTTGCAAGATATTTTTCCTTCAAAGAGGTATTTTATATTTTTGACCTCACCATTTGACCCTCCACGTGGATTATATTAATAGTGTGGTTCTCTTTTATTTAAAATCTCATGCTTTGAAAAAAAATTAACTTTCACTTGGACAAGTCATACATTTTGGAATGGGCAAAAATATTTACATGGCCACTTGGATGCTTACATGGCCTCTAATTCCTTCTCATTTCAACTACTTAGTGGGACCTATTTCCAACTCTATCAATGAATGACATAATTTGAAGTTTTAAAAGTGGAGATTTATGCCTCAGATAAGCATAATGGTGACAAAAGGCATGATTCAAAGTGAGTGTTCCTTTCAAAAACCTAGCTATAATTTGATTTCTTATGAGATGTCGCAAACTACTATGTCTAAGTTATCATCAATAATTCCATAAAACACATGATGATTATTGATGTATGGTGAAATAGATTCCATAAAATGGTAGGGGGATTCTTTCAACATGCACTCATTGAGTTTTTGGAATCTTCTTTCATACATTTGGTGGATTTCATATACATTTTCTCATGGATCTAGTATAAAATAAAGATGATGAAGTTTTTGATAGCATCTAAGATGAAAGAGGGGTCATAGCTAGGTTATTTTTTTTATTGTTAATGTTCCAAGAAATCATTTGAGGTAAAAATAGGATATCTTCGCCTTAGGTGAGATCTCACAAATAGGAAGTGGGCTAAACAATTCAGTCACTTATAATCAATAAGGGTACAATTACTCAATGTAATTTTGGGCACTAACATTAGATCTTGCCTAGGGATGTATACCCCCTTACAAGTGTGCAAATAACCCCAAAACACAAGACTAGGTGCCAATCTATAGGGCCACAAATTCAAAACTTAGTCAATTTATAGTAATGGACACCATGAAGGTTCAACAAAACATGGTAGATTGACAAAAACAAACCAAGATGATCTGAAAATAAATACATGATAAAAACATGAAATGAACGGTAAAAACAAGGCCTAAAGTAGAGGGGCAATAATTTAATAACATAATAGAATGATAATACTATACAATATACAATATTATATAAGGGTTAAAGATTCAGTCAAGGAAGTGTTTTGGATGCCTACCACTAACTGGTAGCTTCAGTATTTCACCATCCAAGTCTCTTAGGAAAAAAGTGTTTTCCCTAATCATAAATTCAATGGAATAAGGTCTCATCCACAAGGAATCAAATTTTCCATTTTTGCCTTTCTCCTCATGCCTACTATCCTAAAGTAGAACCACATCACCAACCGAAAAATTTATTGGAGTGATCTTCCCATCAAATATTTTCTTGAGTCTATCCTTGAATTAGAGTTATCATTTATGAACTTGTCCTCAAATTTCATTAAGCTCAATAATCTAGTTCATCTTGATGTCATAGTAGTTTATTTGCTCATCATCATTTAGTTACTACATGAACTAATAAGTTAGTAGCTACAAATTCATAGGCAAAAATGATTTAGCTCTCTAAGGAATTTTAAAAGGGATTTTGTTTGTAGCTCTCCTAGGTGTGATCCTTTCATATCATAAAGCAAACCTTAGTTTTTCACCCAACTTCTTCTTGTTTGATTCCAAAGTTTATCTAATAATCTTAAGCAAGTTCTTTTTACTAGATTTTGCTTACCCATTCCCCTGAGAATTATAACTAGAATCATAAGTTAAGTTGATCCCATTATATTTTCATAATGCCACTAAAGGTTTGAATTTGAAGCTCATGGAATTATCAGAAATCACTTTGATAGGCACACCAAATCTACAAATAATATAATTTATCTAAAAATCCATAACTACCTGGTACGTAGTCCAATAAATTGGTAACAACTTCAAAGTCAAGAGAGATAAATTTCACCGTGGTCTTTCTTTCTTACTAATCATTTGGTGAACCACCTCAACCCATTTTATGAAGTAGTAAATTTCAACCAATATCATCTATGTCCATCACTTGATGAATCAGTCATTTCCCTAATGAAATATGTTCCCCATTATTTGAATGGGTGTGCAATCATCATAGCTTAAAATGGAAGAGAACTAGAAGCTTTCAACCTTCCATAAAATTTGTGACATTTCTCACACTTTCTAACTTTCTGAGCAACATCCTTGAATAATTATGGCCAACAATAAATATCTCTCAAAATTTTATAAGCTATGACTCTAGGTGTAAAGTGACCATCACATACTCCACTATGGAAGTCTTCAATCATTTTAGTAGTTTGTTCTTCAACTAAACTCTTTAGAAGAACCCCATCCATATTCTTCCATGACAATCCACTTTCAATCAAGAGATACTTCTAGGAAATACGTTTGATAGTTCTCCTTTAATTTTTATCCAAGTTAGGGTGACAATTCAGATTTTGTTAATAGTAAACAATGTCTTTATACTATGCAAAGATACTAATTCTATCCAAAGAGTCATTAACATTAAACACACCAGTGTTTACCTTAACAACATGCAAATTTGTCTCATCCATGAACTTGGATAGACCCATCCCTCTCACTAAATTTTTGGTCGGGATATACATATCATACTCTTGAAACTTGTTTTCCCCCCTGCATCTCTTTCTTGATTCTTCAATTTGAGTCATGTCCTTCACCATTGTATGTGGGACATATGAAATAATATTTGAACTCAAAATATAAGGTCTAAATGTTTTAACAACCTCTAAGAGAGTGAAATCTTATTTTTCCATAATGATATAATTCAGTTCAGACCCTTGCATAACTCTGATAAAGAAAGCTATAGGTTGTTCATGACCTTATTCATTATTTTGTAAGAAGATAACACCTACATATTATATGATGCAAAGGATAATATCTAAAATGCTTTGGTGTAATCAAGGCTGGCCAAGATAGTGGCAAACTTTAATTCTCATTTAATGTCTTGAATTCTTGGACAACCTTTTATTCTCACTTGATGATTTGGTCCTTCTTCAACATAGAAGTAATAGGCAATGTAATCTCTGTAAATTTGGACACAAATCACTTGGAGAAATTGATTTATCTAAAGAAAGACTGAATTCCATTCTTATAATATGGGATAGGTACTTTATCAATATAATATACTCACTTAGAGTCACTCATGACACCATATTTAGATACTATATGTGTTGTCAACTTAGCCTTTTATATTCTAAAGTGACAGTTCTTTGGATTAATCAAACTGTCTAACTCCCTACATTTAATGAACACTTTTTTTAGATACTCTAAGAATTATTCTCTTGTCTTGGAGTACATGTTAATATCATCCTAATACACAACTATGAACTTGTTAATTAACATTACAAAAGAAACATCCATAGCTCATTAAAATTTTGCACCAACTTCATTAACCAAAAATCATCCTCATATATCCATACAAGCCCCAAGGCATTATGAATGTAGTCTTGGGTCTCTCAGATTCTTTCACCAGAACTTGGTTATATCATAAGAAAACATCTAATGCGTATAACATATTTGATCTAGTAACACTTTGTATCAGGTAAACCATATTAGGTAGGGGGTAGTTATCCTTCAAATCATATTTTTTGAAATTTTGAAAATCCACACGCAAGTGTATGTTACCATTTTTATTTCATACAAGGACTAATTTTACCACCCATGATGAATATCTAATGGGCTAAATAATTCCATCCTCCTTAACTTATTCAACTCCTCATGTATCTATAGGCCAAGATGGGGTTGATAGGTCTTTGCTTCTAAATGAATGGCTTGTTATCAGGGTTTAATGGGATGACATGATAAAATAGGTCTTCCCTATATGCTTTCAATTTAGAATAAGACCAAGCTAAAAATACCTAGTACTTTTTTAGCAGTTGTATGTCAGTTTGATTTTTAGCTACACCTAAGTGAATACCCAGCCAAACATTCCTTAGATTCTCATGAGAACCAAAACTACACTAAGTTACATCTCTTAAGATAAATGGGTATCTTTTTTTTATTCTATCTGATCCATCAAAAGATGCTTCTAAACTCACCAATCATTTAGGGAGAATGTTTGTTTTTAGATGAATAATGTCCTTCCCAAATAAGGTTTTCCTTCCATCACAAACCTCAAACATGGATTCCAAGTCCATGAGATGATCATAGAATTTTTACTCATATTTTGAAAACTTCTTAATCTATTCATCATCATTAAACACCTCCCAATGATGCAAATTATCTTAGATTGAAGGCCTAACAATCACCTCTACTTGATACTTATTGTATGGGTTCATATTTTCAATTTTAAAAATGGAAAATAAAGATGAAAAGCCCCCTAGTATTTCATTATAACCTAGGGAGGGTTTGGTATCAAGAATTAACCAAATGCAAAAAATGACTAGGAGGCACCAATAAAGGGTAGGGTTAACTCCCTACTACTTTTAGCTTTCCCTAAACTAAGGTGAGAGGACCTAAGGGGTAGCTTGCTGACATGGAGAGATTTTTAAATTCAACCTCCATTGAGATTTTTGGCATGAAGAGAAATAGATATGAATAAGACATAACCAAACTTGTTCACTCAAATAATTTGTAAAAAAAAGTGTGTGGTGTGTTAGTGGTTTTCAAATAGTAGGGTATCTTGAAATATTCATGACATTATCATATGCAAAGATGTAGAAAAACTCAAGTGCAAGCTAATGGTAACTTCCTCAAGTAATTTGTAGTTATTGGTGCCAATGAAATACAAATACTCAAATGGTTCTAAAACCCTAGAATATACACTAAAACTTGAACCTCATATACTTTTTTCCCATTGAATCCATAAAATTAGGGTGCCCTTACATGTTATCTAGCAACATATTCTAAAGGTTATGTAGAAAGGGTTTTATAATCTATATCTATGCTTAAAATGACAACCAATAGTAAGCATGGAGCCAAATATCCAATCAACAATATTTTGAAAACATATTATTGCGCTTATTTAGTATGAAATAGTAATAACTACAATCGTTTTCATTAGCTTTACAAAATGAATATTGCATACTTCATTTTTCCATAATGCTACCATTGGGACAAGTAATGTGAGTTTGTTCTTTTGTCAAGGGAGACAAACATGCTCTCAAAGCTTCATAATGGCTATACACTTGAATCCACCTTAGCAAAAGAGATGACATTTACACACAATAGTTAATTCAAAAACTTGAAGAACTTAAACTTAGATAAAATGAACAACCAACCCTCATAAAATAGGACAAGCCCCTTTTTCAAACAACTTTTTCTCCCAAAATATTTCATGAATATGCTTTAGTTGGAAGATGCCCCTGATCACTCCTAAAATATCATGCCTTATAAGAAAATCATTTTAGTAAATACCTATCCTTGCAATGATGAATATTTCAAGCAAACATTTGATCTTCTTGGCTAAAAATGTGTTAGACTGGAGCTAGTGGGATAATATTCCCTTGGGATCAAAACAAACTCCTTGTCTTCATATTTAACTACCTTGACAATATCTCCTATTAATCATTTGAAAAATTAGAAACTTCTCGATAGCTACCCTTCCTCTTGGTCACACTAAACAAAGCCCATTTCCTTGTGTTGATTTCATTTGTAAATTCTAACTGAGATAAAATCAAAGAAGGATCCATGGATATTGCAAAAATATACTTGGAATGGCCCACCTTAGACTCACAAACCCTGTAAAATATTTTTCCTTCAAATATGTCTTTTAAAAGATTAGACTCATTGTTTAACTCTCCACATGTATTATATTAATAGAATGGCTCTCTTCTATTTAAAATCTCATTCTCTGAAAATTTTTAACTTTCACTTAGATAGGTCATCCATTTTAGAATGGACAAAAATATTGATGTGGCCTCTTGGATGCTTACATGGCCTCTTATTTCCTTCTTGTTATAACTACTTGGTGGACCTTATTTACAACTCCATTAGCCAATGGTGTAATTTGAAGTTATGACATCAGATATCTATGCTTCGAATAAGCACCATGGTGACACATGGCATGCTATAGAGGGAGTGTTCTTCTCAAAAACCTATATATAATTTGATGTCCCATAAGGAATCACAAATTATTATGTTTAATTTAATGTTAATAATTCCATGAAACATATGATCATTATCAATGTATGGTACAATGGATTCAATAAAAGTCTAAGGGAATTTATTTAACATGCACTCATTAAGATTTTGGAAGCTTCCTTCAGACATCTAGTGATTTTTTTTATACATTTTCTCATGGATCTGTCAACAAAGAAAGACAATGAAGGTTTTGATAGTATCTAGAATGAAATAGGGATCGTAGATGGGTTCTTGTTGTTATTAATGTTATAGGTAACCATCTAAGGTAATAATACGATATGTTGACCTCAGGGGAGCACTTGCAGACAGGAAATGGACTAAATAATTAAGGCACTTATAATCAACAAGGGCACAATTGCTCAGTGCAATTTTGGCCACTAATAAAAAGGATTCAATAAAATCCATTCAGAGCTAACCATTTATGTCCAACTTATTGGTAATGATAGTCTCATTCTTTTTTTTATGTTGATTATCTTATTCATGCAAGTAATTGTAAAATTCTCATGGAGATGTTTCAGGTAGAAATGAAATAGGAATTTGAAATGTAAGATCTAGGACTCATGCATTATCTTATTTGTGTCGAAATGCAATGACAAGTAGTAGGTATTTTAATTTTTTTTTAAAGTATGCAACTAATTTACTGAAAACATTTAAAATGATGACATGCATAGAAGTTGCAACTCGCATAGGCCTCAATGATAAATTAATCAAGGAAGATGCAATTTCTAAATTGGATACTACTATGTAAAAATGTTTGGTTTGGAGCCTCATGTACCTTATTACAACAAGACCTTACATTATGTATGATGTGAGTCTCATGTTTTTATTCATGCAAGATCCATATGAGTATCATTGGTGTGCTACAGAATTAATCCTAAAGTATGTGAGTGGTATACAAAATTTTGCCATTCATTATTATTCAACTAAAAATTTTGATCTAGTTAGATACACATATTTTGATTAGGTTGGTTCAATTGATGATATAAAATCTACGTCTATTTATGTCTTCTCACTTGGTTTTAGAGTTGAATCATGAATTAGTAATAAATATGAAACCATAGTTCTTTGTTTAGCCAAAGAAGAGTATATTATAGCAGGAGCATCAAATTGTCAATCAATATGGATTTAGAGGATATTAAAGGATTTACATTTGATTTAGGAACATCCAACTACTCTTTTTTGTCATAATAGTAGTACCATTACCATGATAAATATCATGTGTTTCATACTAGATAAGAAAACATAGAGATTTGAAATGATTTCATTTGATAATTGGTTCAAGATGGGCATGTGGAATTGCAATTCTATCCTACATCTAACTATGTATCTAATAATTTTACCAAATCTCTTCCTTCAGATAGTTTTGTTTCTTTATGACATCATTTGGGAATCATCCCAATTTACCATCTAGGGGGAGATTGATGAAGATGTTCAAGTTGTTTGAACTTTATTCATGATCAGTGCATGATAGTTTATTTTTAAACTACTATTCACATTATCAATGCATGATAATTTTATTTTTAAACTCCTATTAAAAATATTTATTAAACTCATTTAAATTTAATGTTCCTTATTGTTCAATAAAGATATTATTAACAATGCTTGATATTGAATAAAAGTCTTTTCATTTTAGTCTCTATATTTTTGAGTTTATATATTATTTTCTTGAGCATTATTTATTTGGTATTTATTATTTTAGAAAGTCCTAGTATAGTGTTATATCTTATATTTATTTTGTTTTAACGATTACATTCAAATTTTCATAATTGATCCACAACATCAACTAGCTCAGTCTCAACATCAGAATAGAAACAATGTCAATCTGTAGTGTCCTGATAACTTTTAGCAAAACCGTAATTTTACTATTAAGATTTCTCATCTTGTTTCCATTTAGAATGTTTCAAAGGATGAGCTACCACAATCTCAGCAGCAACCATGTCTCAACTTGCCTCCTATTGATTCAGTTAGCAATGGAATATGAGCCTTCGACCATCCTGATCAAGATAAATAAAAGTGGTCAATAAAAATAAGAAAATATGATGACCAAATTTTATTATAGATTTTATAGTCAAAGGTTTTTAAGATGTTAAAATTTTAATTTTTTTTATATAATTTTGTGTTTTACTTCACATTGCATTTGTCAATTGAATTTGTGTGAAAATATTATCCAACCGAAGTGAAGATAAAGATTCATTACATAGGGTTTTAATTGACCTTTATAATCAAACATTTATAGTGACTGTGTATAACATGTCTGCATAACAAATTTGAGATGTAAGAATTTTTGTATACCTAATATGTATTTAAGATGACAGTGTAGATTGAAAAGTATTTTTACATATGTTTTTAATGTGATTGTGGTTTTGAAATGTCAATAGTTTTGGTAGTTTGATGTACATATACCATATTCTACACATCAAATTATTTTCACATCATTTTTATTTTAATAATGTTTGTAATAAAAAATATATAAATATTTTAGTCTTTAGTGTTATGGGGAAAAGGCTCAATTGGCAACATGAAGGGTTATTTTAAATAGTTTTGTTGATTAGGTCGTGGAAATGAAATCTTGACACCTTAATAAATGTAATTAATAGAATTAATTTATTTTTCACTGGAGACAAGGGTTTTGTGAAAAATGACATTTACTAGCCTGTAATTTTTAATAACTATGCATACACATACTAGATATTGTGTAAGAAACCATAGTGACTTAGGTTAAGATCTTAAATATTGTAAACATAATTATAATAAGAATCGCTTTTGTTTGATGAAAAATGCATTAGGAATCTATGGGCCTCGGATTGATTAGAAAGACTAACATTATTTTTTATCAAGAAAATTTGATGTATATTCCATTCAATTTTTTCCCTATTCTTTAATATGTAATAAATGTGTATATATATTAAATATTTTATGTTCTTATCTTAGGATTACAATGAATAAATTATTGAATCAGCGTATTCAAACATTTCAATATTTTTACAGTTATTATCAACAAAGCTAAAATCAAACTAGCACTTCTATATAGATGTGGTAAAAATAACATATTTTTTCATGGGAGAACATATGCATTCCCCAAAACTGAATATGGCATATCTATTGCATACAAAATCCAAGGCTCATTCTATAAGATTTACATGTTGCTAGAATAATTGGTTATGTTTTGTTTTTTTAGATATGAAATATATATAATACTTTCACTGCATTTTAAAATTTTAGAAAAATAAATAAATGGAATAATGTTTAGTACCACTCTTTATATGCATTTAAATTTATTAGTAGTGAAATAATATATTGAATAATAAATAAAATCTATAAAAGTATTCATTAACTCTCATAAAATGCTTTCAAAAGATTAATGAACAAATGTTATAACTTTTATTAAACAGTTTTTTTATATTAAGAAATAAGAATAAAAAATCATGACATAGAGTGTAATTCTATGTGAATATATTTAGTAAATAATTACAATGATCAAATGAAAAAATAATTTAAGAGTGTTCTACATGTAGAACCTACATAAAAAAATTATTATAATGTGTGTGTGTGTGTGTGTGTGTGTGTGTGTGTGTGTGTGTGTGGTAACTTGTGATCTTAGAGTGCACACAATTATTCTTAAATTTAAAGAAAATACTCTCTCCATGCCAAAATTAAAAAAAT
>JARHVA010008263.1:167500-197500 GCA_037957365.1 Torreya grandis | reverse complement strand
AATATAATATTTAGTTGTTCAATAAAATAAATTAATACATATATATCTACTCAGAAATGAGTAAACAACAAACACTCAAAAGGACTTTTTATTCATTTAATCAATCCTAGTTCATTCTCTTCATATATAACAAAGAAGGAACATTGAAATCAAACAGTGTAACTACCATTTAAATAATAGTTAGTGAATTTTTTAAAAATCTATACTACATGTAGTTTAATCTAAATCTAAACAATAAATCTCATGCATCAATTCAGCTTGGAGTAAACAATAGTATATAAATAAATAGTTATAAATAAACTATCATGCCATATAATGCTAATAAATAATGGATCATGCATATATAACATATTATTCGATCCTCACTTAGATGATCAATGGGGGTGATGCCCAACCGATGTCACAAAGCAACAAGACTAGCTATAGGAAGAGATTTGTTAAAAATATCAGCTACTCTGCTAGATGTAGGGTAAAATTACAATTACACTTTCCTATATTAAACTAAATATCGAATGAAATGATGTCAGATCTCTATGTTTTTTTATCTAGCATGAAACATAATATTCTTCTTCATCGTAATAGTGTTACTATTATCACAAAAAAGTGTAGTTGGATGTTCTTGAATCAAACATAAATCCTTCAATATCCTTTGAATCCAT
Source organism: Torreya grandis (assembly GCA_037957365.1). NCBI lineage: Eukaryota > Viridiplantae > Streptophyta > Pinopsida > Cupressales > Taxaceae > Torreya > Torreya grandis. The sequence continues at coordinate 196,841 of JARHVA010008263.1, read as the reverse complement.
ATTGCATGACAACTTATTGTTTCTAGTACAATATACTCTCCTTCTACTATAGAAAGATCCAAAGTTGATTAGTTTTTACTACTCCAAGATACAACTCCAAAACCATGTGAGAATATATAACTAGATGTAAATTATGTAGCCAAATAACACTAATTTTTTAGTGGAATAATAACAAATGACAAAATTTTGTGTACCACTCATATACTGTAGCATTCTTTTCGTATCATGCCAATGAGACTCATGTAGATCCAGCATGAATCAAGAGATGAGATTCACAACATACATAATGTCAGGTCATTTTGTAGTGAGTTACATGAGGATCCCAACCAAACTTTTGTATAAAGTAGCATCCACTTTAGAACATGCATCTTCCTTGGTTAATTTCTCAACAAGGGTTATGGGAGTTGAAACTATTATGCATATCATCATTCTAAACCTTTTTAATAAATTAGCAATTTTTTTTTTTTGACAAATAAAATTACTTATTGCTTGTTGTTATACTTCCACACTAACAAAATAATGTATGAGTCCTACATCTAACATTTCAAATTCTTGTTTCAATTATGCCTTAAACTTCTCCATGAGAGTTTACCGTTACCTATATAAATAAGATCATCAACATAGAAAAAAATGAGAATGGCATTACCAATATTTTGGACATATATGGTTAGATTTGAATGGTTTCTACTGAATCCCTTATTTAATAAATATCTATCAATCCTTTCATACCAAGCATGAGGACTTTATTCAACCCATAAAATGCTTTATTTAACATGTAAACCAATTGTTCTTTACCTATAATTTTATGGCTAATGGGTTATTCCACATAGACTTCCTCACATATATAACCATTAACGAAGACTGATTTTCTATCCATCTGATATATTGGCAACTTTTATTCTGTAGTAATAGACAAAAATATTGATTGTATCAAGTCTTGAAACTGGAGTGAATGTTTCTGAATAATATAATCAAGGTGTTTTTGAAAATCCCTTTGTAACTAGTCTTGCCTTGTGTCTTTTCATAGAACAATTGGCATGATATTTCACCTTATAAATCTATTTAACACCAATCCCATATTTGTCTTTTGGAAGTTTCACTAATTCCCATGTATTATTTTTATTAATTATTTGCATCTCATCATTCACAACATCAATCCATAGTATTTATTTCAATGTTTCTTCATCTACAAAGGGTTCACCTTGAATTATACTATGCAAATCAAAATTAACAATTGGATTCACATCATTCCTTTGATAAATTTAATTTAAACTTCATACCTTTTTTGAAGAGCTTGTATTTGATGCCAAAATTGAACTGTCAGCTGAAGGTGTGCTAGTAGATGAGCTTGGTGAACTTGATCTTGGATAGCTTGAACTTGAGCTATTGTTGGGGTTTGAAATTCTACTTGAGATTTTAGGGAGCGGATGAAGAATTTCATCTTCTATGTCTATTATTATTGGTGATTTTATTTTGCACCTTTTTTTCCATTGCCATTATTCCCCTTCATCAAAAACTACATCTTGACTAACAATTCTTTTCTTTGTGTCGTGATTATAAAAATTTTATCTTATAATTACAATAAAATATCCCACACAGATATAATGTTGAACTTATTCCACTTCTGAGCTATAATATGAACATATTTAGGACAACCAAATATATGAACATGATCCACTGAAGGCTTGTGACCACTCCAAGTTTCCTTTGGAGTGATGTTGTGAACTACATTTTTGGGAATTTTTTTCAAAATGTATACTATTATTTATTTTTCTTCTCCCTAATAATAATTTAGAATAATTTTTGACTGTAACAGACTTCATTCCATTTACATAATGATATGGTTTTTTATTTCTATAATACTATTCTACTAAGGGGTATAGGATGCAGTAAGTTGTCTCTTAATGCCATTTTTGTTATAAAAATCAGAAAACTATTTAGAAGTGAATTCTAACCCTCTATTTATTCTGATTATTTTGAGATAATTTTCACTTTATATCTTAGCCATAACTTTAGAATTTTTGAAGCATTCAAAAGCTTTAGATTTATTCATAAGCAAATAAATCCATTTGTGTTGATAAAAATCGTCAATGAATATCAAAAAATAAACATTATTACCCAAAGATTTATCTTGCATAACACCAAAAATGTTATCATTCATAAGCTCTATAGGTTATTTTTCCCTCTAATATTTGTTCACAAGAAAATAATCTTGATGTTACTTGTTAAGTGCACATCCTAAACAAACTTATTCTTTTGCTTGAATTGTATAAGTTCTCTCACCATGTTCTTATTGTGAAATAAATTTAATCCCTAAAAATTTAGATGACCATAACATTAATGTCATATCCACAAATCATCTCTGGTCACTTTTAAGGCATGCATAATAATAGAATGTAATGTGAGAGGAAATAACCTATTCTCTGTCATAAGAACCTTCAACACTAGATGAAAATTACTTAGTTTATCAAATATTTGTAGTATTTGTCTTCAAACATGATTTTATAATTTTTTGCTACAAGATACCTAGTAGTTAAAAGGTTATTCTATAATATTGGAATATGTAAAACATCATGAATATAAGTATTTTATCCTTGTTTAGTTCCTACATCAAGGGTACTTTTTACCATCACATCAATCTCTTTATCATCAACAATTTTTAATTGAATTTATATATATACATCTAATTTAAAAAAGAGATTAGATTCATTTATAATATGTTAGAGTATCCACTATTCAAGAACCACACACATTTTTTGATTTTATTTCACCATATTGCATGTCAAAAATCTCGAGTGCTTGGGATCTTCAAAAGACTCTTCAATATAGTTGGATCTTGACTTCTTCAAGTCAGATTTATTCTTTCTCCACTCAGATTCATAATGTCCATAATGTTCACAATATTTTTACTAGATGTTTATCTGATCCATAAAAATTATACCTCTTCCTCTATTATTACTTTTACTTCTTCCTCTACCATGTCCTCTATTATTATAACACTCACCTTGAAATTTATCTTCAACATTCACTGTAGACAATAGAGATTGCATTAAATTCTCCATAGAACATTGAATACACTCCTCATGAGATTTTAAATAACTAACCTACTCTACCAATTTAAAGGTTATGATATTTTTTTCTTTATTCAATGGTTATCACCATTGGATCTAATTAGGAAGAAAATATCTTAACATATTTTATACATTTTTTTTCTATAATTACTTCCCCTTGTGATCTAAGTTGATTCAAAACACCTTGAGTCCTAGTAATAGAATTTTTAATGGACTCAGTTTCTTTCATCCTTAAATTTTCAAGATCTCTTATTAATGTTTGAAGTCATAACAATCTAACTTTGTTATATCCTTGATATGCAATATGAAAATCTTCCCATGCATCATTTGATTTTTTCATAACATCGATATGGGAAAATTGAAATATCCAATGTGGAATAGATAGTAAATAGTTCTCGATTGTCCTTTTTTTTGTCTTCTTTTAACTATAATTGTCGGTATATTGTTAAAACATTTAGATTGTTTAGATCTGCAAGTTCTATGTATCCCACCTCCACTAATTACCAAAGATATTGAGACAATAGTAGGGTCTTTATCCTAATAATTAAATAATCATAGTTGTCTCCTATAACTAGTGGAAGCTGGAATGGAAAGTTGTTACTATTTTCCATTTTGGAGATAACTAATAAGTTGAATCTTCTACATGCATAATTAAATTTTTGAAACCTAGGTCTTATACCAACAAAAGTAAAATAAATGGAAGCTTTAACACTATACTAATATTTGTTAAAATAATACAAACTAAATATAATATTCAACTTCCCAAGAAAATAAAATAATATAGATACATTTACTCAAAAATGAGAAAACAACAAAGACTCAAAAGAAGGACATTTTATTTAATTAATTAATATTAGTTCATTTTCTTGATATATAAAAAAGGATTTTTGAAATCAAAGAGACTAACTAGTATTACAATATGAGTTAACAAAAAGTTTTTAAAATTATACTACCTATAGTTTAATCTAAATCTAAATAATAAAACTCATACATCAGTTGAGCATGGAGAAAACAATAGTATATAAATAAATTATCATGCAATTAAATCTTAGTAAAGCATTGATCATGCATGTAGAACATCTTCTTCAAAATCAAATTATCATGACTTGATTTGAATTTGAGCATAGATTTAATAGTTGTGATGACATAGTTGAGGAATATTGATGTATAATTTTTCACTTAGTATTCACAATGGGTGAGGATCTTTGAGGACACATGAGTTTCCATTAGAGAGGTGAGGGTACCAAAATGCAATTTTCCATTTTCATAAAATTGGTATTATGTATAGTGTAAATCTCTAGATGTAAAAGGAAGAAAATCATTAGGACAGTTAGATTCATTTGAGTTCACCTACCTATTTTCATTTTCTTCAAGGTTTTGTATTTTTAGTCTTGATGGTATGGTTTTCATTTTGAAGATTCTATACAGACCCTATTCTTTAAAACAAATAAAAGTATATTATAAAAATAAGTAAAAATTTGACTTATAACATTAAATAAGCAATCTCAAATGCATCACCAATAACAAACTTTAGAAAAAAATTACCAAAAATAATGCTCATCTATAAATCCATCATCCATGTATTACTCCATAATTTAATAAACACTATCTTATTTCTATATATTTTAAACAAAATATTTGTTACATTTTTATAGAGAATGCATCATCTACAAAAAGGATAACATATAGAGTTTTTCAAAAATAAAAAAACTTTTCATACAAACATATAGTTAAAAAGGGATAACTAAAAAAATGTCAATGAAAAATAAATTTAATGGTGAATTGCATTGTGGTGAGGCTTCATGCATCACTTATCAAAATACTCCCCCTTGATGCTAAGTGAAATCATGATATGGTCTTGGAGAGTCAAAAATTAAACCTTTGTAACTACCTTTGTAATGATATCTTCAAATTATTCTTGAGTCTTTATATACTACAATCTACATATTTATTTTGAACTAGTTCATGAATGAAATGATATTTAAAATATAAATTATTTGTCTTACGATGATATAAAATATTCTTAGCCAACTTGATTACACTCATGTTATCATAAAAAATTACTATATGTGGAATTTCTTTCTCCCCAATTTCTTATAGAATTTTTCTAAGCCATAATTCTTATGTACTTATAGAAGGGAAAATAATATAATCTAATTTTGTAGATGATATATCAATTATACTATGATTTTTTGAACTCCATGTAACCAAACCCAAATCAAGATAAAAATATTCACTAGATGCAAACATTTAGTCATCTAAACTACCTCCCCGATCGTAATCACTAAAGCTAATAAGTTCAAAAATTTTAGAAGTGTAATAATGAATACCAAAAATTGTACTACCTTTAACATACCTAAATATCCTATCTATTTCCTTCATATGAATTTTAGATGGCTCAGACATATATCTTGATACTAAAAAATCTAAATAAGTAATATCTAGTCTTGTGTGAGTTAGAAAAATTAAACTTCCAAAAATACTTATGTAATCTATATCATCAACTCTTTTAACACCATCTTCTCTACATATCATAACTCCATGAGCATTTGGAGAGGAGACTGGTTTACAACCAACCATATCCAATATCTTCAACATATCATTTTCATAATTTGATTGACAAAAAAATATATCATCTTTACATTGATGAACCTCCATCCCTAAAATGAATTTCATGAGACCTAAATCTTTTACTTCATATTCATTCATCATTAATATTTTGAATTCATCCTTAATCTTATAACTACTTCCCAAATAAAATAAATCATCAATGTACAAACTTATAATAAGGATATCATTACCTTCTTGTTTATATTAAAAAGTAATCTCGCTTTTACTTCTTTTAAATCCATTCTACTAAACTATCCATCAATCCTTGCATACCATACTATGAGTGCTTGTTTGAGGCCATACAAAGTCTTATTCAACTTGTAAACTTGACATTCTTTACCTTGAACTTCAAAACCTTGTGTTTGTTATATATATAATTCTTCTTACATGTACCCATTAAAGAATGCACTTGTCACATCCTTGTGATGTATGCTCCATTTCTTTCGAGCTGTTAGTGAAACCAAGCACTATTCCAATAGTCTCTTTATGTGTTACTAGTGAAAATGTCTCTTCATAATCTATGTCATACCTCTGTGTGAATCACTTATCAACTAAAATTTCCTTGTGTCTTTCAACACTTCCATCACTATTATACTTAGTCATGTAGGCCTATTTAGAACCAATATGTTTCTTGTCATATGAAATCTTTGTAAGCTCTCAAGTATCATTCATGTGATTAGAATCTATCTCTTCTTGCATTTCATGCACTAAAGCATCATTAGTACATGCATATTCCAAACATTATGGTTTAAAATCAGCTTGTGTAGTAATTAAAGAATAATTTACTGTATCACCTATTGGTCTTTCTTTATGTGTTTGGCATTTTGTACACTGATAAATTTCACTCAATTTTTTTTACCCTCTTTAAAGAACTAGGACTTGAAGCTAGAGTTGTGATTGTAATACATGCACTATATGAGGGGCCATTTAATGGACTTATAATTAAATATATAACTATGCTATTAATACATGCAATAGATAAGGGGCTACTTAACAGACTTGTATCACTTGGCATTGAAGTTATTGTGGGTTGCTCATTAGCAATATCATCATAATTATGATCAATAAATATAGATTTAGACTTCTCAATATTGCCTATATCTTTATCATGACCATACACTTCCCCTTCATAAAAAATAACTTGTCTTGACACAAGTAAAATATTAGTGGTAGGATTGTAAATCATATAAGCTTTCCTTTACTCATTGTACCCAAAAAAAATACAAGACTCACTCTTTAGATCTAATTTCTTCCGTTTTTGATAAGCTACATGAACATACACTAAATAACTAAAAACTTTATAATATTTGACATTAGGGTTCTTTTCATACCACTATTCATATGGAGTAATATTTTTAATTGCACTAGTGGGACTTTGATTGAGAATATACACTTTTGTATCAAGTGCATCACTTCAAAAATAGTTTTTCAAATACTTTTTTTATAATATGTTCTTTCCCATTTCAACCACTGCATGGTTCTTCCATTAAACAGCACCATTTTGTTGAGTAGTTTAAGTTGTGAATTACTTTTTGATGCCATTCAAATCAAAATAATTCATAACATCATTTGAACAAAATTTACCTCCATGGTTAGTCATTAAACACTTTATTCTATAAAAACTTTAATTGTCTACGTGGGTTTTAAATCTCTTAATTTATCAAATGCTTCAATTTTTTTCTTCAAAAGATAAACCCAAGTAAGCAACAATAAATGTAATTAAATATGATGACTTGCCCAAACTTTTTATTTGCATAAGACCAAAAATATCTAAGTGAACCAATTGAAGTGGATGATAGGCCCTCCGTACACTACCTTTTTGAAATGTTTGTCTTGCATGTTTTCCTTTATCACATCCTTGACAAAATTTATTATGATTTTAAACCTTTAGAAACCCATAAACTAATTGTTATGCTGTCAGTAACTTCAAACTTTTAAAATTCAAGTGTCTATGTTTGAGATACAATTACCAACTTTTATCTTCATGTCCCATATTTGCAATGTTGATACTATTCTCTCCAAAATTCAATGGGAACATCCTATTCTTAGACATAGGTACAATTTTAAAATTCTTATTTCTTGGATTCTTATAATAAATCATGCATTGCTTATCATCGAAAATCACCTTAGAGTTATTTTCCAATAGTTGTCCAACACTCAATAAATTATGTTTCAAATTTGGTGTTTAATAAATATCATTAATATTTTGCTTACCTTATGTATAATTTGCCTTCATAGTTACTTTTTATGCAACCTATAAATATTTATCATCACCAAGTTTGATATTTGTCTTAAAAGTTATATCCATTGAATAAAAAAACACATTATTCCCTGACATGCAACTAGAACACCATGAATCTAGATACTAAACCTCATAGGAATGTTTTCAGATTTGTCATATGAAATGAATAAATTACATGAAGCATCACTATCCTCATTAGCATGATTATCACTTCTATTTTCATTTCTTGATTTTAATGTACATTCCCAATAAAAGTGACCATACATATGATACTAATAACATTGAATATTTATTTTATCAAATATACCTCTACCTTTACCTCTTACCTCTTGCATTTTAACTACCTATTCTTCCTCTCTATGCTCTTGATAATTATATCCTCTTGAATAACTATAATTTATTATTTTCCCCTACCCTTCATTTCTTTCAAAATTAGCTTTGCCTTGTACATGGCTATTCTTATTGCTAGTGTTGCAACCTTCATTCTTTGTGATTTTATTATTTTGAGGTCAAAGCATTCTCACTACTTTCATTTATTGTGTTTTTTAGTATTTATTCATGGGACTCAAGAGATCCAACGAGGTGATCAAAAATAAGAGTAGTAAAATTTTTGCTTTCTTCAATAATGATGGCAACATTATTCCACCTTGGTGTTAGTGACCTTAATACCTTTTTTTAAATGACCTATTTTTTCTATTATTTCTCCAAGTGTAGCCATATATTTAAATACATCCTTTACTCTTATACATAAATCACTCACACTTCTATCATCTTGCATCTTCAAATTCTTAAATTCTCTCTTAGCTACATCCTTTACTCTTACACATAAATCACTCACCCTTTCAAATTTTTAAATCGTCAAATTCTAAAATTTTATATTCAATGTTTATAATAAAACCACTTTGAGCTTCTCACTATGTTGGTAAGCTTCCTGTAGAGTCTTCCAGGCATCATTTATAATCTAATGACTTCGGCTTGCTCACTGCCTTGATAAGATTTCTAGAGTCTTCTTGGCATCTATGGCTATATTTACACTTGAAATTATTAGAAATATGGTTTTTTATAGAGATATTTGAATATGAAATAAATCTTGTGAGTTATTATACTTATCTTCCTTCTTGGCTTTCCTATCATTAGTTGAAACAGTTACCCAATCAGTTGGTTCTTCATAACCAATCTCTACAACCTCCAATAATTTTTTTTTCTATAAAGAGTCATCATCTCGATGCTCCAATAATCATAATCATTACCACTAAATTATGGAATAGGAACACTGTTATCTTTTGACATGATCAATTACTAGAAATATCTAAAACAAAAAGCAACCATCCAAACCAATCTCTAACACCAAATGGAGATTCTGTATAGACCTTATTCTTCAAATTAACTAAAAATCTATTGTATTAGTGAGAAAAAATTAACTTATAACATTAAATAAGTGATCATGAATTCATACCAGTAACAAACTTTAATGAAATAAAAAATTACTGAAAATAATACTCAACTATAAATCAATCATCTAGGTATTACTCCATAAATTTAGACATGTTTTATTTCTTTCTTATTTAAAATAAAAGATCTACCACATATTAATAGAGAACATAGAATCTAAAAAGGAATAACATGAAAATTTTAAAAATAAATAATTGTTGATGCAAACATATTTTTAAAAAGAGATAACTAAAAATAATGTCAATGCAAACTAAATTTAATGACAAATTGCATGGCAGTGAGCCTTCATGCACCACTTATAAACATGTTTGAAGTCTTTAAGTACAATAAAGACTTTAGTCTTGAAATAATTTTGAGGAGAAAATTTTTATGGTAGTTATATGATTTTTCTTTCTTTAAGGAGAATTTGTTCACAGATTTTTTTAGATAATATTATATTTTATGAATCTATAAATGATTTTATCACAAAGAAAACAAGAGGTAGAATTATAGTTTTTGGATTCTATATAAATGCCATAAGGAGGTAGTTTACCATTTAGGTGAGTAATAGAGTGAAACATTCTTAAGTTTTTTCTTTCATTTTTAATATGCAACCTCACTTTACATATTTATTTTATTTTAAATTTGTGATTTAAATCAATTTATGTTGACTTGATTTAAATTTGAGTGCAGCTTCATTAGTTACCATGCCATAGCTGAGAAATGTCCATGGAAAATTTGTTTTGCAGTCTTCACAGTGAGTGAGGATCTTAGAGGAAATATGGGTCACCATTGGAGAGGAGAGGGCACCAAAACTCAATTTTATATTTTCATAAAATTGGTATCTCATACAGTGCAAATCTCTAGATGTAAGAGGAGGAAAATCATTAGTACAGTTGGATTCATCTAAGTTCACCAATATTGGAAAATATGGCTATAGTCACATAACTAATCGAGTCTACTTCATATAGATATGAATTGAAAGCTAAATCTAGATATCACCCAGCCACTTAGATATATTTCAACCATATATCTTAGAAATATTCAAATGGCATGCATGGTAGACAAGATTATAACTTACAACATATTTATTTACTGCATTTAATATTGGTTGGTAGAACTTAGCCAACTCAAAGACTTTGTGACATTTCCAAAGATATCAAGATCTTTCCAATGAACATTATAAATATTTCTATCTACTATGTTTTGAGCTATGCCTTGTAGCATCCTAGTAGAAGTTGGTAAGATCAATGAGCCTCAGAATGGCCATTGAATCTAGTTATGAAGGCCTACAAAGTGGCCATTGAGTTTAGTTGCAAAGATGAGAATCGAAGCTCATGAAAAAGTCTGTAATATGAATCTCACTAATATGATTTGTTTATTTATGCTTTACATATGTGTTCTAAGTTGTAATATATGTTTTTATTCCTTGAGTCATTTATCAATTGAATCATGTGTTTAAGAGCAATAGCTATAGTTTTGCTTCTAAGAAATGATTGCAGTTTGCTTGTAGGTAGTTTTGTTTCTTTCATGTGGTATAAGAGACCAAGGCATTAAACCTAAGAAGTGATAGAAGTCTAGGGTTGGATGGTTGTTAATCCCAACTATAGAAGATGATGATAGATCTATGTGAGAATAAAAATACATCATAACTGCAGGAAGAGAATTTGAGCCAGTGGTAAAGACCCTGAGCAAGTTGTAGAGCTGAAGGTTTGCTCAGTTGTTTGTATAGGCATGTATTGGTATAATAATTTATTTAAGTAGTTATCTATTGATTATCGATGTATTTTAGGATAAAAATGATATATTTATAGCTCAATGTCATCCATTGAGCTAGCCTACTCAATAAGAAGTTGTATGAATCATGTTGAGCATAGTAGCTCTATATAAGAATATGGATCTTTATGACTGAGGGTTTGTATGTTGACACTTGATGGTGTAAAACCTAAAAACCTATAGCACCAGTAATAGTTGAATCAATGATGAAGAGCAACTAATAGGAGGTAATAACCAATGTGGTAAAGGAGAAAGAAGTTGTTTTGAGCATAGCTATGTTTGGAACATTTAGGCTGCCATATGCAATGCAACCCAGGCATAAGAACTAACCTGGTCATGAAAGGAGCTTGCTTCTATCCTTTTTAGAAGTATTTGATAACTATTAGAGCTTGTTTAGCTGAGCCTATGTGTATCGAAGGCATTTTCATTTAGTCTATTCAAACTTGGACAAGAACCTATGATAATCCATTTTGAGTTGTTTTTTAGTCAGCCCCTATGTCCACCTCTAGTCTAAGGCTGAGCTTGCTCATCTAAATTCTATTTTTTCAAACTAATGTTTGTTAGATCTAAGGAAAGCATGCTGACTATTATCAGTGCATCATGTTTAATGTGAGTATCATGTTTTAAAGCTTCAATAGAAGCATATTAATCTAATAGAAGGTGAAATCATAGGTTTAAATCTAAAGGAGAGTCCCAGTCTACATATATTCATATTACCAATTACTTTGTTTAAATTCTTTATGTATCATTTTGTTGAGTCACTCAAGTTTGAGATGAAGTTTGTTGGTCCACAAAAGCATCTTCACTCAGCTATGTCAAAATAGAACTTATGTAAGTTGAGAGCTGAAACTAGTTCCCTATTAAAGTTGAACATTCTAGCCAGTTTGTCATCTTAGTTGAAGTATGTTTGACTAGAAAAATTGAGTTTTAATATTTTGTCTAGGCCAGCCTTTATTCACAATAGTCATCTAAAGTGCATCTAAAAGGAAAAGAAATGGCTATTTTTTTATGATTTTTTAATGTCATAGCATTCTGTTAGAAAGGAAAAAGGATTTTAATCTTGTATATGCTATAAGTTATTACATGTACTAGCATTTATTTTTAATCATGTTGTAAGTTACTAAAATTAGATAAGTGAAGGGAAGATTTTTGTTTATTTCAAACAAAAAAATGCAACTATTAAACATACAACAATGTTTTGAAGTGTAAGGTGTGTCCTACAAAAGGATTACTCAACCCATCACATATTCAGTAAGTCAAGGTTCATGTGTAGCTACTATCAAAGATCAGAGATCATGGTAGAAGATTGGTGGAAAGTGTTTTAAGTTTGGACCAAAGTCTATGTGCAAGACAAAAATGTTGTGAAAGCTTGAGATATTTGAAGGAGATAGAAGAAAGAGAAAGGTTTGTTCAAACCTACTCAAGCATTAAAAGTTGATCCAAGACTGAAGTTACAATTTGTCAATCAAGTCCACAAGGAGGTAGAGTTTGTCTTTCATGAAGTGTTTAATGATGTGTAAAACTTGAGATTTATAGCTATGTAAATATGTCTATGTCAATGTTCTTAGTGTTTGACTATTTTGTGCCTACATTACATCTAAGTAAAGTTGGCATGGTAATGCTATATATGTTTTTTATCTGAATCAATGTACATTGGTAGTCTAGAGTAAGGGGGAGTGTTGTATAATGTGGTTGTATCCACATAGCTACTCTAGCCTACTTAATGTAGATTGCATCAAAAGCTAAATCTAGTTGTCACCCAACCACTCAACTATATTCCAACCATCTGTCTTAGATATATTCTAGTGGCACACATGGTAGACAAGATTACAACTTGTAACTTATTCATTTACTATATTTAATATTGGTTAGTGGAAATTACCCATCTCAAAGACTTTTCCAATGATATATAGATCCTTCCAATGAATATTATAAATATTTATATTTTTTATGTTTTGAGCTATGCCTAATAGCATCCCAGTAAAATTTGGTAGGATCAATGAGCCTTAGATCAGCCATTATATCTAGTTGTGAAGGCCTATAGACTGGCCATTAAGTTTAGTTATGAGGATGAGAGCTAAAGCTCATGAAAATATGTGTAATATGAATCTCATTAATATAATTAGTTTGTGTATACCTTACATATGTGTTTTGAGTTGTAATATATGTTTCTATGTCATGAGTCATTTGTCAATTTAATCATGTGTTTAAGAGTAGTAACTCTAATTTTGTTTCCAAGAAATGATTTCAATCTACCTATAGGTAGTTTTGTTTCTTTCAACCAACCTACTTTCATTTTCTATAAGGTTTTGCAGTCTTTAGTCCCAATGGTATGTTTTTTTTTTGAAGTTTTTTAGTACAAGAAAGACTTTAGTCTTGTGAAAATTTTGAGGACACAATTCTTGTGGTAGTTAATCTAGTTTTTATTTCTATTAGGTTAAGTTAGCAGATTTCTTAGATAATATTATATATTATAAATCTGTATATGATTTTAACAAAAAGAGATCAAGAGGAAAAATGATAGAATTTATATTCTATGAAAATGGTGTTAGTGTATTACATTAGTTTGCTTTTAGATGTACTTCCAATAGCTTGTAGTTGTACATGTAGGTGTAGTTATTTGCATGCTTCATGAAAATTAAACTAGTTAGGTTTAGTACAGGTGATGTTAAGTGGGAGTTAATGCATTTGTCAAGCTCCACTAAAACTAATAGTTTTTGGATATATTTACATGCCTATTTTCAATTTAATTTATGGTAAAAAATCTTCTTTGCTAATTATTTTTTTAACCTAGAGATTATAGTATATTTCTGCATGGTCTCAAAGTAGACCTAGGTTAACCAAAAGTTTTGTATTGTGAAGATATTTTCAAACCTATCGTGTCGATAATATGAGGACTAATGGTCTCGAAATATCAATAAGGAGTATTTGACACATCCAAGCAATCTCTAAGATATTTCATCATCATTGATACCTTATCAAGTGTGGAATGGGTTTTTAAGGGTGTACTATTTTTGCTAGGATTGATATGTCTACTCTAAAAGAATCTAACCCTAGACCTCTCTACCACATTTAACATTGATATTGGTTTTTCCATTGCTATCCATGCATTATGTAGCATGAAATTCCAATCATTATGAAATGATTCTAATCCTTGCATCATTATACAAGGTAAAGTTTCAAATAAAATAATATATCTCAACCAATCAATGATAAAGTGGATGCATGTTGAAATCATTGCATGTGCATTTTCAATTTTTTTCTAAAATAGCTCACCCTTTATCCAAATTACATGTGGGTGCTTGGTAAAAATGCATAGAGGCATGTGTTTGATGGATGAAAGGTAAAATTTTAGAATCTTTCCTTGTTATCTAACTAAAATAAATGATTTTTTTGTCAAAGTGCATTTCAATTTTTTAGTGAAAATAGAAAGAACTTAAAAAAAATTTATCTTTTGATTGATCACTCAAAATTGAGTGATAATTTTTGCAAAAGTAATTATTTTAGTCTAAACTATTTGAAATGGTTTTGCACTATTTCTATAAAGTACCATTTTTTATTCTTGATTGGTTAAATCTATGCACTAATAATATAAAGCGCCAAAATTTAGGGGGCTTATGGGTCCTACTACTTTCTATAGTATACTTTGTGCACTAATTGATTTTATCTATATAGACTCATTTTTAGCTCAGCCCAAAGTCCATAACTAGAGTGTGCACCATCATTTACCCAATCTAACACTGATTGCTCACTTGGATACATTCTAATCCATGTTTGATGTCTCTTTCATGAGCATGCTCTAGGGGTTTATTGCAAATTATATTATGTAGTTGTACACTTTTCTGGTGTCTTTTCTCAATTATTTTGACATCACTTGAGAGATTCAATATGAGGAGTGTCGTTTCATCTCTACTGATCCTTCTTGGGAAGGACAATTATGCTTCATGGCATGCTTATATGAAACACTTGTTTATATACAAAAATCATATTCCATTTCTATATGGACTGATTCTTGCACCCACTTATCCTATTTAGTTCAATAAGTGGGCTAATACTTGTGACAAGGTTTTTTCCAATCTATTACTTCATGTTTCCATGGATCTTAATTACCATGTGGAACATATAGAGTGTCCATGCACTATTTAGAGCATAATATACATTATTTTAGGTGATCATACTAAGATTTATGTCACACCTCCTCCTCCACTTCCTATCATCTCTCTAGAGACTATTGTACTCTTTCCTCACGCTTTTATTTCTTGTGATGATACACACACACACACACACACACACACACACACACACACACACACACACACACACACACACACACACACACACACACACACACACACACACACACACACACACACACACACACACACACACACACACACATATATACATACATACATATATATATATATATGGTAGAAGTGTTCTTCCTTGTGTCCATCCCTCACTTTAGGATGAGATTTTGTCAAACCTTAGTTGTCCTATTTCAGATTCTACTTAAATTCTTGTGCATATTGTTGCTCTTTTAGAGCATTCATAGACTTGTATTTCTAAGGACTTTATTGATTCTAGTATAAGTACACCTATTGTGTGAATCAATGATTCATCTCTTCTTGTGGACATACTTTCTTTAATTGGGGAGTCATGATCCACTCTTCACATAGACATTATTTTAGTGAATGTTCCATGTCTATCTTCTTCTCTGTTTGTTCTCTCTCCTTCATTATATGCCTCTATATTTCCATCTTCTACAACTAGTCTTGTGATACCTGATCGAACTTTGACACATTCGATCATTAGCAAAGAGACATTTCAGCATTTTCTAGATATCTACATCATGATTCCTATCTACATTCCACTTGAGTCCGAGTTCATTAGTTTGATATCTCATGGTTTATTTCTTATAATAGGAAGAGACAATATTTTTATAGAGGGACCTACAATACCATTCACCATACAACATTTTGCACATACATTCTCTGTCTTCTTTCTGGAGGCACACATCCTTCTTATTTTTTAGGATATTGGGATCACCACTATGTACTTGGGTACCTCATCAGGCCTCATTATTGAGACCCAATTTTATATCCCACATAATCTATGATTAAAGGGGGATGTTGGAGTGGGCTTTCTAGTCCTAACTTCTTTTCTTTGTCTTTCTTTTGGGGGGAGATTTTTCCCACTGTGTTTTCTTCCTTTTTAAATTTTTTGAGAGATTGTTTTGTATTTGAGTACCTAATCAATCCTAGTTATTGGGATCCAATTTTTTTGCCCACCTAAACTATTATTAATGGGGGATGTTAGTTTATTACATCAATTTGTTGTCAGAGGTACTTTTCTTAGCTTGTAATTATACATGCAGGTGTAGTTATTGTCATGCTTCACTAAAATTAAGCCTACTTAGGTATAGTGTAGGTGATGTTAAGTGGGAGTTAATGCATTTTTCAAACTCAACTAACACTAATATATTTTGGCTATATTTACACTCCTATTTTCCATTCAATTTATGGTGAATAATATTCTTTATTGATGCTTAATTTTAAAATAAAGTTTTTGATATATTTCTACAAATCAAGCATGGAAGTAGTTTACAGTTTCTATGAGTAATAAAATGCAACATGTTTTAAGTTATTTATTTATTTATTTATTCTTCTAAATTTGCAAGAATTAAGGAATTGAATGATGTTAGTGAGGTTGAAATAATAAATGACCTTCTTGTTTCTACATTTAATTCTAACATGCAAACTCCTTTGGAACAAATCATTCCCTTGTCTTATCATTTATTTTCATCAAGCTGATGCAAGATGCTAGGCTTGTGAGATTACCATACTAAAGTATGCCATATGCTAAATATATAGAAACATGATTATATACATATTAAAATTTTAAATAACACATGAATGGGACCATTGCATCTAATACAAAAAAATAAATATGGACAAAAAATACTTACCATTATGGAAAAATGTATCTAAATTATTATTTAATTTTATCGATGATTCACCTATATCATCCCTTGGTCTCTAGATGGTCGGTGAATCCCAGTTGCCACCCTCAAGCCATATAAGGTAACTATAGAAATGTGTGTTACACCGTAAGACATTAAATAAAATGATATTGATTCTCCAATATTTAATGTCAAAATCTAAGGTTTCTTAATAGAATATTTAAATAAATAAAGTTATATGCAAGTTTGTTATTTATGAAAGCAAGTTTAATATTGTATAACTGAAACATCAAATGTATATTTCAAAGTGAGTAAAGTTTCAGATTTTTTCTTATGATTTAATTATTTTAATAGCAGGCTCAAATATCATATAAATTTGATAGCCCAACACATATATTTATCTGCAAACATTATAAATAAAAAATTATCAAAACTACATGGTATTTCAAAGATTAATGAAAATATACAAAATTTATTTTCAATCTCCACTACAACAATGTTGTAGGGTCAAAGCGTTACAAAATTATGTGTTTTGGTTCATGAATGACAAGATGGAATATACGCAAAGATTACAAGTCAATAAAATTCATTAGTGACATTTAATATGATTTTTCATTTGTGGGAAGGCTACAAAAATGTTTATTCTATGGTTTATACACAATGAAACATTCATTTTACTTATTTGGTGTAAAATATGTGCATGCATAGACCATGGATTGGGAATGAAGCTATTTATTTCATAGCTTAATATTAAGTTATTATGTCTGCATGATTTGGGATGGGAATATTTTGAACGTATAAGTTTTATTGATAACAATAATATAATGTTTTTTTACAAATAATGTTTTTAATGGAAAATGTCTTTGGATGGGTGTATGTATGCTCTTTGTAGAAAATGCATGTTTAAAAAAGTAAATTAATTTGTTGACAATTTAAAATGTAGTATTTTATATTATTTAAGATGATAGTAGAGATTGAAAATTATTTTTAAATAATTATTTCATTTGATTGTGGGTTTAAAATGTCAATAGTTTTGATAATTTGATATACATAGAGCATATTATACACATGTATTTTCACATCATTTTTATTATAATAATTTTTTTAATAGAAAATATATTCATATATTAGTCTTTAGCATTATGGTGAAAAGGCTAAATTGGCAACATGGACAAGGGTTATTTAAAATAGGTTTGTTGATCAAAAAGTGGAAATGAAAGATTGACATATTAATAAATTTAATTAATAATATTCATTTTTTTTTCCACTGGAGACAAGGGTGTTGTGAAAAATGACATTTACATTGTTTTCTCCATGGGTGTTAAGATTTTTATGCAATGTTTATTTCTCCACATAGAAAAAACTAAAGTATGATCATTCAAAAGGAAAACAAAGGCCTATAATTTTTAATAGCTATGCATACAGAAAGTAGATATTGGGTAGTAAACCATAGTGACTTAGGTTGTTCTCTTAAATATTGTAAATATAATTATGTTAACAATTATTGTTGTTTTATTGAAGAGTTATTAGGTATATTAGGGTCTCTTATTGATGAGAAAGACTAACTTTATTTGTCATTAAGAAATTTTATTGTATATTCCATTCCTTTTTTATTCTATTCTTTGATATATAATGAATGTGTATTATATATTTTTTAATATTTTCTGTTCTAAATTTGTTTTTACAATGAATAAATTTTTAAATCAAAATATTCACATATTTCACTATTTTTACAACCATTACCAACCAATCTAAGATCAAACTAGTGTCTTTATAAAAATATTGTATAAATAACAACTTTGGTAGTGGGATAACATATTCATTCACCAAAAATGAATATGGCGTATCTATTGCATACAAAAGGCAAGGCTCATTCTATTAATTTACATGGTGTAAGAATAACTGATTGCATGTTTGTTTTTTTAATATAAAATGTATATAATACTTTCATTTTATTTTAAAATATTAGAAACATAATAATAAATAGAATAATGTTTAGTACCACTCCTTAGATGCACTTAAATTTAGTAGGATTAAACTAATATATTGAATAATAAGTAAAATCTATAAAATTATTCATTAACTCTTATAAAATTCTTTAAAAAAATGAATGAACAAATGCTCAAACTTTTATTAAACAAATTTTTTATATTAGAAAAAAAATAATTAAAAAAATGACATAAAGTATAATACTATGTTGGAATGCCTTTAATAGTCAAGTATAATGATGACATGAAAAAATAATTGAGAAGTGTTCTAAATTTATATCTTACATAAGCATATGATTATAACCTAAATTATTCAAATATGGTATCTTTTGATGTTAGAGTTCATAAAATTATTGTGAAATTTAAATCAAATATTATCTCCATGCCAAAATAAAAAAAATATAATTTCTTTCTTTCCTCAAAATTGTTTATGTATTTCAATCATGTATTTGGTAATAATATTATAAATCATTTATTCAAAAATAACCTCCAAGACAAATTCAATTGTCCAAATTACATGATTACGAATAACAAGATTGCATTTTCCTAATTTCAGTGCATAGTGAATGGCTTGTGTGACCATGTTGTAACTCATGATGAGAGTTTGTATGGATATGTTATATCATTTAAGATATGTTAGTAAACATGGAATGGGGAATGGTCAGTAAATTCAATTTATGGCACTAGTAACTTTTTCCATGTTTACAAGTGTCTGGCATGCTTTTTCTCTTGATATTATTTTACTACAATCGATGTCATTTATTTCTTGTAATGGATTTTTATGCATGTATAAGGTTTTTGAGGTTAATTTTAAGTATTATTAACCCAAAATAATAATATAATTAAGATAATATCAAAAAAAATCTAATTTATAAATGAACTTGTCATCTCTGAGTATAATTTCAACAATTCATTAGCTCATTTAATCATACATCAAAGACATACATGTTTAATCTTTTTTAATTTAATTCATATTATAATAATATATTTAAAATATTCAATTTAAAATTTTTATATATACTAATATGAAATTAAAAAATAGTTCAACATATTATGTTGTACATAATTTACAGGAATTAGAAACTTTCCAATAATAATAAATTGGACTAAGGTTAGAGAATATCACTAAAAATTGAAACAAATATGACTAAGAAGGTGAACTATAGAATAAAACATAATCACATTATAAAATATTATTTACATTCTGGTGGGACAAGTCCAAAAGAGGTGAAAAATAATGCACATCATTTTTTAAGACTATCACCGCATCCTTGTTTATTGTATACCTAATTTTTTGATCTAGGCCTCTGCAACCACTAAAATGGGTTGATTAATTGATTCTTTATTTTTATTCATTCACAATAAATCAAAGAATAAAACCCTATATCCTACACATGAAACATGATAAATATCAAATCTAAAAATGGTGGGAATATGTAATGGAGATAGTTGGGATAGCCTATGAAACCTCACATAACTAATCACCACATATATGGCCCAAATGGGCCTTAGGATGATATATGTCTCTGCATTAGATTTATATGCATAATCATGAATGTAATGATATATGTTATTTCACCTATAAATAACCTTGACATAAGCATGTGAAAGATATTGTCAACTTTGGAATTTGACAATAATGTAGTAATTATGTAGTAATAAGAAGATATAAACTAATGTATAAGTTTTTCAAACGATTGAGAGTCAACACATAACTCTTAAAAAGACCTTGGGTTATAAATATTTATTTAATTTTATTTTAGAACTTATTTCCATGTAAAATGATTGACATGAAAATAAAAATGATCATAAAAGAGATTGTTGAAATATATAAACTCAATAATATTTTTGAACTTACATTTTGAAATGTTTGCATTACTCAAATATGGATGTAGTGTGGCCTTGTATGTTATAGTAGACTTGTCCATAAGAATCAAATATAAATACTTCTAATGGAAATTTGGGGTCCTCGAAGTGGATATGAGAAGATAAATAAAAAAATGAGTGAAGCCTATGACATAGGAGATGGCATGATAGTAAGGCATTTTAAGTCAACAATAGTCTAGATAAGCAAGGTTATGTAAAAATGCATATTATTTTATGAGATTTTCTCAAATCTAAGTGTTTACATTTGTTCCTACATTATTATAGTGATGAAATTAATTGAAATGACTAGAGTAAAGTAAAAGGTGAACATGATTGTGTATACTCTTCTTGTATTTTGAACCAGAAATTCATGGTGCAATATATTTAATGTGAAATCTAAAATAATGGAAAACGTAGTTTATTGATCAAATTTTAAAATTTTAATTTTTTAAACTTAATTTTTTAAATCCTAAAGAGAGATCAAGGAAATTATACACCTAAAAGTGTGTGGAATCTAATTTTTTAATCATCTATAAGTGGAGATAGGGTGTTCCCAATTTTTTGATGCTTCTTGGCCATGGAGAATAAATAATTTTGAATGTGGTAGAAGCATGAGTGTTAAGCCATTTGTTTTCCCTAGAGCACATCCATGCCAACCCATAGAGTTAAAACCTATCATGAGTTTGAGAGTGATGAAGTCTAAATTAGTGAATCATTGGAACTTAGACAAGAATATACTTTCACTTGTTAATAAAGGTGTGAGTAATAGTACAATTATAAATTATGGAGCATCACTAGATTATAATGGGGGATAAATTAAAAGGAATGACACCACATAATCAGTTTTTAAAATCTGCAACCATAGATAACAATTTTCACTAGACTCAACGTGACCCACTTCCAACTACATAAATCAAATCAGTGCAAATGGATCCAATTTTGATTTTGGAACTTTAGAAATTTTTAATTTTATTAAATTTGATATTAAAAATTACGTATATAAACATGAACTTGAATGATCACCATGCCTCCCATCCATTTATTGAATTGAAATTTACATGTCTGTTAAAATGGAAACTTTTGAAACTTTATATTTTAGAAACCTTAGAGCTCTACTTACTTGAAAAAAATTTAACACATTTTTATATTTTATACTTTAAGTGTGATATTTTGAAAAAAAAATAGAGATATTAAATTGGATTACATGAACTAGTAGCATGCTCCCATTATTTTAAATTTATGCTTGACAATTAAATTGGCATCATATTATTTTTGAATTATAGATAAATTCTGTATATTGTATTTAGCATGTATTTATTATTGTGAAAACATTGTAAATACATTAGTACATGAGATTATGTATCCCCCACCCCACCCAAGCCCACCACTACCTTCCCATTTAGAGATGAAAGATTAAAGTAAATAATTATTGGTATCAAAAGGAGAGTAAGAGGAAAATATAAATAATTTATGAGTGTATGTGTGGAATAAAAGAAAGTGAATAATGATTTACAAGAGTTCAATAACTTTTTTAATGACTTGAGACATGTTAAAATAAATATTATGTGGAAGATAATATCATTAGGAATCTCAAAAATCTAACCGTAATGAAGATGGATAAAGATTGCATAATATTTAACAGTTTCTATTTGTGGTGGTTTCAATTACTAAGAGTGGTAAGGTTGCAAGGTGAAACCTTAGGGAGAAAATTAAAGAATATAAATATATTAAAAAAATAGTCATTATTATTCATCTTCGAATAATAAACAATTTGAGCATTTTAAGAAGATGGATGAAAAATGCCTCAAAAGAGACTAATATTTACAACATGATTTGAGAAAGTATGATTGGCAATGGAGGTGAATAATAAGACAGATCTAATGAGATATAAGTCCTTGGTGAATGTTTATATTATTGTGTTTTTACTATTATATGGACACATCCCTGACTTATCTATGATAGCATATGAGTAATATAACCCCATCTCTGATGATTGTAAATAAAAGGTGAAAGTGTCTAAATTAAAATTTAAAAGTAATATTATATTTTTTAGATGATTATGGACATGTACTTATGAGATGTTTATTTTGTGATTGTAGCATGATCTTAGAGCACAACAATTCCTTTGAGGGCACATTATCCACTCTCTCCATGGTCTACCCTAATTAGATGAGGATGCTACCATGATTTATGACATAGGATTGGGTGATGTAGGTATCTTAGACATAATTATATATGATATTAATATGATGGTGATCTCATACTAGTGATGGGATTCATATACATTTACTTTTTAGTTACCATGAGTAAGATGATGGTGAATTTGGAGGATGTATGTCTCATTATGTAATTACCTATTGTAGTTAATTAACTAGTAGCAAGGATAAGAGTTATTATTGTTTATTCTCACAAGTATATGACTGGACTTGATAGGATAAAATATTATGTTTCAATAGATACCATGATTTTGCTTTCAGACATAATTATTTTAGGCCTTTATTGGTTGTTGAAATTTCTTGGTGGCTTGTTAGTTTCTTTGTTTTTATTGATGGGTAGGGTGTAGGAATTTTATATAGGATGGTTTACATTGTTTATCATATATAAAACAATGGGAATATATATTTAAGGGCTCATACCATGTTTGAACATCTATACATGGATGGACATAAGTTTACTCAAGAGGGTTACTTTGGAGGGTTCTACAAATTTATTGCATTGTTGGAATTGTGAGCATATAATGGTTCTTATGCTTGTTGGGTGGCAATTACATAGATGATTAAATACATGGATGTATTATTGGAATTTTATGAGGATTACATGTGTCATTCAAAGTAGTGTTATGTATTTTCATCATATGTTTTATCAATTGACATAAGCATACATTATATGGAGGTCATATCATGGACTTAAGGGTTGGAGGGAGGATCTCACATAGAAATTGTAGATTCAAGTTAGTTTTTGGATGTATAATAAGCTATATATTATATATGATTTATTTAAAATGTTATAAGTGACTCATTAGTTTCGACTGGTTAAGGGAGTGCCAAAAGAATGAGTGATTTGGCCACATTCTATTAGGTACCCTTCATGAGAAGGGGAGTGAGATTGATCTTTATAAGATTAGCTATCTCAATTTTATATTGATGAGAGATATTTAATATTATATAATATATATGTATATGATTTGGGATTCATATATGAGTATACATAGTGGTTTAACTAGTATAGGTGGTAGTGGAGTTTTCAAGTGGTAAGATCAACAAACCAACAACATATATGTGAAATGCTATTGGGTTAATACGTGGTATGTATAGATATGTTTTCTAATTTAATAGGATAATTTTTTATATATTAAAATACTTGATAGTATTTAATTGATAAATTTTATAAGTGTAGAGTAGCAGTCACTTATTATATAGCTGATTATTCATGGATTATCACAACATGTGTCTAATAGTCATGTTATTGAGGGTATTATGGAAATGATGGATGTGGTGGGGACAAATACAACCTTATTTGATATAAATTATGTTAATACAACTACAACTTAATGAGTGGTCAATAGGTTCTGATGCATTTATAGTAGAGGATATGAATTGGTTATTGATCAAGATCAGATTTGAGTGTTGTTTACTCGACATCATACTCCTCCACATGTGAGGAAATGTAATTTATGTGTGACTATTTTTATAGAGTGTGTGTAAGTTCAAGGAGATAATTACACCATATGAGAGTGTTTGGAAGTATATGAGGCTCAATATAGGAAAAGTTTGATATTGAGGTAATGATATTACTATAGTAGTTCAACCTCTCAAGAACCAATGATGGTTGAAATGGAGGTAGATATTGATATTAATTATAGATTGGATACATAGCAGTATATTCCTTTTATTTATTTATTGATAGCTACTAGTTATTTTATATAGGAATACTTTGATATTTATAGATATGATAATTTTTATGTACATATATTTATTTTTGTTCTATGTTTTTAGAAGAATTGAAAACTAGATGGAAAAAGAAATGGTGAATAATCATTTAGTGATTGATTTCTTAAACTTGTGTAATATTTGGTTTATTACTCAATTTTTAATCTATTTGGTTTAAGAACACACACTTGTGTAGGAAATTTGGTTGGTTCTTTTAATAAACTAAATTTTGTACATTAGGAATTTATTTTGTGAATGTTTTAATGTTATTAGTATTATCAATTTGAGTTTTTTTAAAAAAAATTATTATATTTATTATTATTACTAATCAAATTAGTTTTATATATGATATCTACTACAAGAATTTTTGTATAAATGTGTTTAATGTTTGGAGATTTTAGAGACATAAATTTGTATAAATTCTTTAATTTGAGATTATTTATTTACTTGAAAGTCCTTTCAAATTTTGTTTTAATGAATAATAATCATTTTCATGATGTCTATTATCAATGTGATAAGCAATGGTTGTCCCTTAATGTTTTTCTAAATAATGAAGTGGATGATAATGATTAAAACTCAATTTGAATTACTTTTTATCCAATAATGTATTTTAAATATCTTATGGACAATCATTTTAATTAATTTTTAAAGTTTACACCTTTTGTAATATAAATGAAATGTTATGATTAATATGCCTAGAAACAAGTTATTTTAATTTATGTAAAGATTTGGCATTTTCATATTGAACCTTATTAGTGAGATTGTTGTTATTAAAGTGCATTGATTTTTTAAATATTTATTTAGTGTGTACACTTTGAGAGGTAATATTATAATTTAATCATTGTAATTGTTTATGAATGTGTGGATCAACATTATTTGATATGGATGTGGTATGTGAATTATATTTATGTAGTTTAATATCCCCATTGCTATTTTCAACACTTGATAAAGACTTGATTCCTTTTCCAATGCTAAGGCCTCATAAAAGTGAAAATTAGATTATTCATGAGTACAATAGAGCAACCTATACTTTAGTGGATAAACTAGACCTCTATAAAATTAAATTATTTCAAAAATAATAAGTTGATATATTAATTGGTGAATATTTAGGCTTAATTCTTGGAATATAATAAAAAAGCATACTCAGGCTTGCCTTGAAGTTAAAAGGTTAAATTTTAATATGTGACCCTACGTCCTTGATTTTTAATACATTGTATTAAAAATTCATAATCAAGTTCTATATATGTTGTTAAATATCCACGATGAAAGAATGAAACCATGAAATGTCATATTCATCTAAGATTTTAGGAAATAAATTTAATGATATTTGAAAACCAATGTAACCCTTCATATTTTCTAGAAAATATCTAATAGGTAAATAGCAGTCCCCTTTTCCAAAAAAATTTAAAAATACAAGGATTCAAAATTTATAATGTAAGGGTGCATATAATTTTGTTTCACACAATAGCATTACTGAGGACTTGATTAAATTTGACCTAATCATAGTATGATTTACTTTATAAGGATAGTTGGTGAACTTTATATTTAAAATCATCTACAATATGAATTCATGATATGATTTACTGAGAAGCAATGTTAACGTTCTTAAGGGGCTCATTTAAGGGATGATAAATATTATTGATTTTAGACATTGGTATAGTATCATAAGTAGGATAAGGATGGTTAATAATAAATTCTTTGTTAATAATAATAGGCATTTTATATTCATTGGTATTTGACAAGTCCTTAATGTGCAAATTTATAATACATTATATTCGTAAAAAATAAATAACATTATCATTTTCACATTAATTTTTTTTCAAAGGAGTACTTTAAGCAACCTCATGATATGAAATACTAATAGTAGTGATAAATTTCTCATTTTACTCATTGTGTATTATATTATAAGTATGAAAATATATAATAAGATTATTAGAAGCATTTTATTCATAATTATATTCATAATAATAATCCTAATACAATTTTTTACATAATCACTATAGTATTTGCATTCAAAAATTATATCGCATTCAAATTTTATTTTTAGGTGCCAATGTAATATAATTAGGTAGAAATTTGGATAGGAAAATAAGGTGTGGAAGGACAAGAGTCCTCCATGTGGAGAGGAGGTGGTAATCTATGATATATTATATATTTATAATTAGGAAGATTTGTGGACTCTAATGGGCCATCTATAGTTGATATTGAAGGAAGATAAAATGAATATTCTAAAATGGAATTTATGGGTGACGGTTTATAGGAATCAAAGGGTGTAACAATAGGTAAATTTGAAGTAGAAACTATAGAAGGACCCAGTGATGAGGATAGAGGTATGACAAATCAAAATTTTAGAGAGGTGGTTATAGAATATCCTAAATATGAATCTGCATGTATGGAAAAAGGTAAATCCAAAGGGAATGATAAGGAAAATTTCAAAGAGTAATCTAGAGGTATGACCAAAGAGGAAACTATAAAATATTTTGAAGGGGAATCTAAAGATGTGAAAAAATAATAATATAGAAAAAATTACAAAGTGAAATCTATAGATGTGACCAAATATAAAATTAAATAAAATTAAATATAGGAATCTATAGGTTTGATGAAAAAATAATCTAGAAGAAATTCCAAATGGGAATATTGAAGTGTTACCAGAGCTGAATCTAGATAAAATTATCAATTAGAATTTAGAAATGTATATAATTAAATGTTTCATGTTCACAAGGGTCGGTAAACTCATATTAATCATCATACACACTGATAAACTAAATTTTCATGAATTTTTTTATTATTAAGAGATATTAATTTAGGATCTAACTAAACTACATAACATGATTAGATAAAAATTGATCTAAATTGTGTTCATCATTCATATACTAGATTTGACTATTCATGAAATATAATGAAAAATCAATGCAAAAACTAAAATTCTCATAATAAACATGTAGTCTAGCATGTATAAATATGCTAATGATTATGACTAAAATATTAGTAAAAATCAAGGTAAAAAAAGGTAATCTATAAATGGTTTTGAATGATTTTTAGATTCCTAATTATGATTTATAATTAATTAATTAGTTTTAATCTAATATTTAAGTTCATAATTATATAGGTATAACCATCATTTTAGCCTAGTAACACTAGCTTCCAAGGGATAGTGAGAGTAAATTTCATATGCAATAATCTCCTCTCAAGTGTACCACAAGTCACATGTCTTAAAAAGGTTTCCTCTGATATAAACAATCCACCCTATGTATTTTTGATATACCTTGAGGCATGTGGAAACTAAACTCCGTGTTTAGTGTTGTGTTATGTCTATGAATATTAGGGTAATCACCTCACACCACAGAATCTGAAAAAAATTATAGATTATCCCTTCATGGCGATCACTAATTAGTTATAAGACTATCATAACACAATTTCTCAAACAAGTAGAATGTAGTGAAATATAGAGATAAAAAATAAAAATGAATTATTTTTGTTTCATAAATCAAGTAAATTTCAATCTAAGGTAGAAATAAAGATCTTTGATTTTAGAATAGTACATTGTGAGAAGATAATTTACTCAATGTTAGATTTATTCCAAGGTTGAATAAATTTAATCATTTTGTGTGATATTATATCCAAGATCAAATATTATTTTATTTTAGTGTAAGGAATTTTAAAATAATTGATAGAAACACTATTCAAAATATTTTTGAAAATAACAAGAAATGTTATAAAAATAATGGGTTTAGTAAAATGTCTAATCCTTTTGATTTAAATGATATTAAACTAATGGAATTACAATTTTCAAATATAAATGTTGATATTTATTGATATGATATTAAAATACAATCAAATAAAGTATGTTATAAAGTTTAAATAAATAAGAAACTTGATAAAAATCATAGATTGGAGTAGGGTTAGAGAGTATCCCTCCAAATTAAATATATATTTGATGATATATGGTAAATATAATTGAAAACTATATAATAACACCTATCAACATAGTCATTTTAGAAGATAGTGATTTATAGCCTGCTAGGATAATTTCACAATAGGTGGACAAGATTGAACTATGGATTCATCTGTTAAATGTGGTTATATCTTTGTTGATTGTATTGCATTTTTGTCAATTTGGGTCTATGCAACCAATTTTAAGGCTTGACTAATGAATTTATGTTAATTGTTTTTGTGCCAAATATAGAATAAAACCCTAGCTCCCACATAATAAATAAGATAGAGATCCAATATAAAATGGGGGTAAATAGAAAAGGAGAATATCTAATCTAGCCTCATAAAAATCACATAATTGATTGCTACCTACATATCCCAAATAGACCTTATGTTGATGTAGTTATTCATCTTAGATGTTTATTTTCTATTGTAAATGCAATGCTAGGTATTATTTTTCATATAAATATCCTCAACACAAGCATGCAAATGGTATAAATTAAATTTTGGATTTTGTAGGTAAATCAATAGTA
>JARHVA010008263.1:137500-160000 GCA_037957365.1 Torreya grandis | reverse complement strand
ATATTCTACTTATGTGGTTGACAAATCCACAACCTTCTATATCCTATAAATCCAACTAACCACTATATCTCCAATAGTAAATATATAACATTTTTTACTCCTCCTAATATCAATATCCCCTACCATATCAAAGTCCATATAACCACATAAAATATTATTTGATCTGCCATAACATATTGCAATACCCATTGTTCCTCCCAAGTACTAAAGAATCCATTCACTGCATTCCATTGTTCATAACTAGGTTCACTCATATACCTAGTACAAACCATGGCATACATCAACCTACCAACTATATATGACTATGGTATCTTGGAAATCTTAAGAGTTTCAACCTCCATCTTAGGACACTACTCCTTTGATAATATAAAGTGTCTTTCCAAAGGAGTACCAAAAAATTTAGCATCCAACATGCTAAACTTTTCCAATACTTTCTTCACATATTCTAATAGGGATAAAATCAGGGTCCTCTCCTTTCTATCATGAGTAATCCTCATACCAAGGATTTGCTTCAATACACCCAAATCCTTCATAGAAAAAGAGTCACTAAGTTGTTTTTTAAGTATATGAATATGTTTTATGTTATTTCCTACAACTAGCATGCTATCCACATACAATCATAATATAATAAAAGAACCATCATCAAAATATTTGATGTACATGCAATGGTCAAAATTAAACCTTTGATAACCTTGTTCCAACATAAAATAATAAAAATTATTATACCATTATTTTGGAGCTTGTTTCAGGCCATACAGAATCTTATATAGTCTGCACACATAGTTCTCCTTCTATTTGACCTCATATCCCTGTGGTTGTTCCATATACAACTCATCATCTAAATCACCATGAATAAAAATAGTTTTCATATCTAACTATTCTAAGTGAAAATACTCAACTGCAACTAAACAAAGAATAATCTTAATAAAATTTATTTTTACAATCAGAGAAAAAATCTCATCAAAATCAATACCTAATTTTTGCATGAACCCCTTGACCACCATTCTGTCCTTATACCATTTTCACCCTTCATCTTCTTATTTTATTTTATATATCCACTTGTTTGGCAATGCACTCTTTCCCTTGGGTATCCTTACCAAATCCCATATTTGGTTCTCCATGAAAGATCTATTCTCCTCATCTATGGCTTACTCACATTTCTTATTAGCATCCAACTATATTGCTTCCTCATAACACACTAGTTTTCCATTATTAGTGAGTAATAAATAATTCAAATAAGGAGAAAAATGTTTAGATTCTCTTCTTACCCTAGAAGACATTATTACCATAGGAGTTTGGTGTCCTTGTGTACAAAATTTTTGAACAAATTCACTGGATACTTTATCATCCACAATGTCATATAATATTGTGCACTCTTTCTATTCCTGTTCCTATAACTAATTCTTATACATGACTTTTTCATTAAATATTACATCTCTAGATCAAAACATTTTCTAATCTCTAATGCACCATAAATGGAAACCAAAGTCATCCTCACCATAACCAATAAATGTTCATTTTTCTAATTTTTCCTCTAACTTGGTCTTATCCTCTTTCTTAATAAGAGAAAAAGCCTCACATCCAAAGAATCTAAGAAAAGAATAATAAGCATTCTTACTAGACTAAGCTTGTTCCAGAATGCCTCCATCCAAAGGCATTGAAGGTCTGTTGTTAATCAGATAAACTATCATACTAACTGCTTCTACCCAAAATTGTAAAGGCGACCATGCATGTAGCCTCATACTCCTAGCATGTTCCATTATTTTTGTGTTCATCCTTTTAGATATTCCATTCTATTGCGGAGTTATTAGAACCATACTTTTCCTACAAATTCTATTATTAGAGAAATAATCAAAGAAAACATTACTACAATACTCACCTCCATTATCTAATCTAAGACATTTAAACTTGAGACACGTTTCATTCTCAACCATGGATTTTGACTTATTTAAAGTATCAAATACATCAAACTTTTTTTTAATGTAACAAACCCAAACTTTCCTAGTTACATCATCAATAAAAGTGACATAATAATTGGAACCACTAATATAAGATACCTCAGTTACTCCTCATACATCTGAATGTACCAACTCTAACTTATTCTCTTTCTTTTTGGGTCCAACTTTCAGAAACTTAACTCACTTCTATTTCTCATACACATAGTCATCATAGAAGTCTAAATTAATTTGTTTTACTTCATGAAACTTATCTTCTAAGATCTCCATGCCCTTATGGCTCATAAAACTGAGCATGTAGTGCCACATAGTTGCATTTCGATCTACAACAACTAAATCATAAGAATCAAAACTATTAGTCAAATATAATGTACCAACTTTCTTACCTCTTGCAACCATAAGAGCACATTTGGTAACATTCCAAGAATCTGCACTAAACTTTATTGAACAACCCTCACTACCTAATTACCCCACAGGAACAAAATTCCTTCTCATCATAGGCACATGTTTGACATCATTAAGTAAACACATGTTCTCATTTTTCATTTTCACCTGGACACGACCTTTCCCTACTATCTCAAATGGTTCATCATCACCTAGATAAACATGTCCCAAACTTTCTTGAACATAATCAATAAAATAATGACTCTATGGGGTAGCATAAAAAGAACCCCTTGAATTCAATACCCAAGACTCAATAAAATTATCCAAATAAATAATTAAGGCATCCTAAGATATTTTACCTGATGTCACATTTACATCATTCATTTCTTCCTTGTTGGCATTCTTATCTTGAAGTGACCAACAATATTTCTTTGAGTGTCCACTCTTCCCACAATTCTAGCATGTCATCTTGGGTTTAGATCTAAATTTAGATCTTCCCTTTGACTTTGCATGGTTTATTTTTATTTTTTCCTTTTTCCTCCCTCTATTTTTAGTAGTTAAATCATTCCCTGAATATGATTCATCAGTGCTCTTCCTTTGCATTTCCTCACTAAGAATCACACCTATAACATACTCAAAATTTAAACTTTCCTTTGCATGGACTGTATTACTCACGGCCATAACA
The DNA here is from genome assembly GCA_037957365.1 of Torreya grandis. Taxonomy (NCBI): domain Eukaryota; kingdom Viridiplantae; phylum Streptophyta; class Pinopsida; order Cupressales; family Taxaceae; genus Torreya; species Torreya grandis. Next base: position 156,976 of record JARHVA010008263.1, on the reverse strand, counting down.
AAGTTATCCCAACTATCAGAAAAAGAAAACAAAATTATCAAAACTCTAACTTCATCATCTAATTTAATACCAATTGAAGTGATCATACTTACAACCATATTAAATTAATTTAAATGACTAGAAATAAGACCATTCTTAGACATTCTCATATTAAACAATCTTTTCATAAGAAATATTTTATTTCAAGTAGAGGATTTCTCATACAAATTTCCATGTTTATCCATGAGATCTTTTGTAGATTTCTCATTTAAAATTTTGAATGCAATAGATGATACAAGGCATAATCATGTGGCTCATAATACCTTCCTGTCAAGAAATATCCCATCAGAGTCACTCATAGATACAGGTTTTCCTCCTTTCCTCTCCAAGGGGAGATAAAGTTCCTTCTAATAAAATTAATCTTCCATTTTCACTTTACACAAACCAAAAGTTTTTCCATCAAATTTATCAATTGTAAATCTAATCTCTTCTTCCATAGTTCCTACTCAAGCTAATAAGCCTTCTTGTAATTTACCACTTAAGTAAAAAACACCACCAAAGCTTTGATACCAGTTCTTAGGAATTAAAAGAATTAAAATTAGATTTAATTCAACATAAAATATTAATTTAAAACACAAACTATATTTTAAATGTTTAAAATCATATTTCTCTATGCACTACTTGCATCATAGAATCAGTTACTCAAATCATAGTAATTGTTGGTTTAATAGATAAAATAAAAAACTATCAATATAGACCATAAACAACACATAAGACAAGTATACCCTATTTCACCCAATGTGGGATACATCCACTAAGAAAGTCCTCAATAAAATAATAACAAAGAACCTCTTATAGAGATTGAATATCTACTCAAGAATTCAAAAAAGAATTCTCTAAATTTCTAATCCAAATCTGATGTGTATCGACAATAATCCATAGATGTTATGCCACACATATTCCTGTAAATAATCACATGACAAGATAATATACCATAACCTATAAATAAAATCATCAATATACAAAGTCACACCACCACCTGTATATATACAAATATGGAAGAAATCCATCCAAGAAGTAGAAAATCATGATGCTTATCTAAGATGGCCTTATCCTCAAGGAAACATGCCATCCTCCACCCAATCATGGTTATCTAAAATCCCACAAAGGAAGGAAAATTCCATCCTCATCTCTCCTAAAAAAATAGTGCAAACAAATTACAGTGAAATAACAACTAAATCCTTAAAACAAGAAAGTCCATCCCACTTCCATGAAACATGGATATTGACATGGAAATTAGATATTTAACAACTATCTCCATAAAATAAGAAAGTCAATCCCACTTATAGAAAACATGGAAGTCAACATATAAATTATAAAAATGTATAATAATATTCCACTCATATGGAATCATAGTTTTATATAAGGTGGAGTCACAATAAAATGAACTTCCCACATTTTTGGATCTCTCTAAGCCCCCGAAATGTTCTACCATGGTCATGTGATAGCCCCAAAGGGCTCCACATTCAACATGATAATGGTATGTTATAAGTGGATCAAATGGTTATACAATTATTAAAATATGGTATGAAGATGAAATCCATTTTACATCCTCTAAATTGAATCACTTGTTATGATCTTTGGGTTTCTACATAGGTTATTTAGAAGGTTATTATTATTGTATTTACATCTACTACATTACATTGTTAAGTTTATGGTGTTAGTAATCTATAGTTGATTATATTTTTGATAGGATTACTACGTATTCTCATTAAGTAGTGTTATATGTAGTCTTTATAGCCTCTTCACATGAGAATTATATTGTTAATAGGGTTAAGACTTACATATCCATATATATATTACTTATCATATGGTGATTTGAATTGTGTAATTATGCTAGTATAGATTGGTAAGGTGCAAGAAGTTTATTTTAGAAACAATATTCTTTTAGTAATTTATCTAACATTTTATCTTTTTCATAAACTTATGTCTTTCTCTTTCCATGATGCTTATCTATTGAGGCAACATGTGCTTATGTGTAAAACCTTCCACTCTAGTTTTTATTTTAGCATGTATATGAATTAGTAGGAAATAATGTACAACTAAATATTATAAATTTAATATGAAATAAGACATATAAGTAATAATAATTAATGGAATCATCATTTTAATTGTTATACTTTGTTCATCTACTCAAAATTGTACAACTATGTATGAGGTATGTACCTTTATGTGTAAATATTACATGGTTGATAGACTACATTTTCTTAATTTTCATTATCCATTACTTTTTTGTAAATACATAAAATTCAAAATTTGTATCTATACAGAGGGATGACCAATAATCATAATGAGGTTACATTAATTTCTAGAATGAACTATCAATCCTATAGAGTGTTGTGTAGAATTTTAAAAATATTATGATGAAAATAGAAATCATGATTGCCTTAAGTTATTAAAATTTTGTCAATGTTTTATCTTCTTGTGTTTAATGGTTATGTGAATAAGGTAAATTTGATTAGTTGCATTTACCTTATTTATATTAGATGGAAATGTGTATAAATTTTTGAATTTAAACTAATTTATGTTATGCTCAATCTTCTTATTTTATAATAGTTATTAGAATTGGCTTAGTATTGAACTTTGTTTGATAAGTGATGGATGGAAATTCTTACCATCATTTTGATGAAGTATGCATGAAAATACCAATTCTATAAATAAATTTATATGATGTTCACATTTTAGTTAATACCTTGCTTATGTTGGTACTATATCACTTTATTAGTAGATATCTTAACTTGAATATATTCGTTTTTAAGGAAATTGAAAAAACTAGTTTCCAATATGTTTATTGTGAAATTATGCCCATCATGCTTATGGCTGTAAATTATATAGAATAAATTGGATTAATATTTTTTGTAATTATTATTGATGCTATTATAGTTGTGTAAAACATATTGATACAAGTTATAGATTTTTGTAGTAAAGACCAACATATTTCATTAAAACATCTTAAGAATGTACTAATTGACAAGTCATGATGTTATGTTAGTTAGTTGCTAAGCTCTCTATGTCATATTACATTATTTTATAACTCATTGAATATATTTGTAAGTACTTGGATTCACTATACCTTTGGTATTAATGCATTTTCCCTTGGGAATTATACACACATTGATCATTTTATGAATATGATCTAGTTTGCATTAAAAGAATAAGGGTTGTCCACTATACCTCAATTGGTAACTATATATGTGAGTACAAGATATTATCGACACTCTTAAATTTATTAGAGGATTTCCATGTTTAAATTATTTGATAATATACTTGAGATCATATGAGTAAATAACCATTTTAAATTTCAAGGCAGTAAGTGTAATTTAGTTTATATTTTAGTTAATAATGGATGACTCATGAAATTTAAAATGAACAAGGTGAATGGTGCAATGATCCTTGATTTAAAGAGGATGATAGTTACCCTTAGATAGTAGCACTAGTTTAGTTTCCCATAATGCTTTATATTTAACTCATTTACTATAATTAGAATCTTTTAGGGATAATATTAAATTTTGTTGTGTGGTTATGGAATCTTTGTATAAATTTGCATGCATTTTTATCAGATTATTGCTTACTACATTTATTATTAGCATCTTAGATAATATACATGATAGTCATAATAGAATCATACAATTTTTATCATCCCTTAGACCTATTGTAACCAAATGGTATCATGAGGGGGTGTAAAGTAGTCTTTCTAGTTTATTTAATAAGTAACCATTTAACCATCCTTGAGGAGAATTGAAACCTAATAAGGGGAGTCAAATACCTATCAATGGTTAAGGACCTATAAATTATCATATACAAAATAACTAGTTCTATGTATGGTGCTCAAGACTTATCCATGTACTTGTATACCAATATGCCCTATACCCCATAGTCTCTTTTTAGGCACCCTAATTCCTCATATAATCGTTTATAAGTAATTACCACTAGCTAATTATCTCGAATCACCTCCTTCATATCTAGTTACACATACATGAGTATGCTAAATGAACACCACTTCCTTCAGTAAGCAAGATATTGGGTCTAACATGTAGTACCAAAAATTACTCTAATAATGCAATTCTAAAAAAAAAATTGGTGGTTGTTTCATCTAGTATCAGAGTAGTGTTCTAGTCTAGGGAACCTTGGGAATGAATTTTTTTAAGTTTAAAATATCTCGAGTTGTTATTTTATAACTTTATAGGATGGTTAGGATGAGGTTGAATGGTGGCAACATCAAAAATAAATGGTATATGTTAATCTAATAAGAGATAGAGGTAGAAGCTAAAGTAGAGGTCATGGTGCCCCTAACCCCATTTATAATCAAGAAGAACTACCCATAAATAATGTTGATAGTAACAATGAGGTTCTGAAAGCTAATGCAATTGGTGGAAACCCAATTGACAAGTATGAGGAAATCCTTAGTGGAATCTTGACAACCTTGAATACTCTATAAAAAAATTGACAATGAAGAGGGAAGCATGAATAACTTTGAATGTATATCTCATGAGGAACTACATAGATTGGAAATAAGCCACATAGAAGAACCAATAATCTAAGAGATACCTTTGACCTTGGTTTACCTAATCATTCAATAATTGAAAAACTATTTTCCACCCAGCTTTTTTGGTGAAGAATATGGTGATGCAACTAATTCATAGCTCATTCACCTATGGAAATACTTTAGTTTCATAACATGCCATCAAATGTGAAATCAAGGGTGGTAGCTTATCAGTTGGTTGGACTTGGATCCTTGTGATGGAATCACCTATTTTATATATAGGGATAATAGCTAATAGATTTGACTTGGATAGTCTTTTAAAAATATTTTTGGAATATGTATCTGAATGCCAACTAGAAGGAGCAAAAATCAACTAATTTTCAAATACTGAAATAATAAAACATGACTATTTTTTAATATGAAAAAAATTCTTAAATTTATTACACCGTGTGAATTATGTGCATTATGAAGAAACAAAGATCATGAAATTTAATCTTGGGATAAAATATATATTGATGTATTATTGTTAATATGACAAATTAGAGGACTTTGGTAGTTGTCATTGAATCATCTTATCGAGATGAAGAAAAAGAGAAGTAATGTCAGAAGGCAAGACATAATTTAAAATTGAACACATTACAATATAAGATAAAGAATCTCTCTCCCAAATCTAGGAACTTTAGAAAATCAAACTAGAATCATAGATTTATTGAAAATAATAATAATTTTAACAAGTTTTCCAATGAGACTATAAATGTTAAGTCACAAAGTTCATCTAAATTAACTTATTTCAAGAAGGAACAACCCCAAAACAATCAACGTGGACCCACCACATGTGAAAATATTCTTCTAGTAGCTCCATCTAGGGCTGTTATATGTTGAGAATGTACTGATAACCACTAAAATAGATTTCCCCAAGACAAAACTAGGCAAATAAACCAACCACAAGGTGTATGTAACTATAGATAATCACAATGTTGATTTGCAAGCTAACTCAATAAAATAAAGGTACTATTAATGGTTTTATTATATCTATTCTAATGGACTCAAGTGCAATTGATAGTTTTATATCTCCTAATGTTACAAAATCATGTAATATTGAACTTGTAATGATAAGAGAAGGTTTTGAGGTTGAAGTTTGGTACTGGCAAAAGGATACCTACTCTTGAATACTTAAAATAAGCTAAAATTGATATTGATGTCTTCAAAAGCAAGGTAAAGTTGATCTTATCACCTTTGGTGTCATATGATCTCATTATCAGAATGGATTGGATGCAAGTACACCAAGCCACACTTGATTACATTGGTAAAAGAGTGTACTTCATTGATGATCTTAGGAGGCTTGTAGAAAAGCAAGGTATTTAAAGGCCTAAAAAATGAAATACACATTCATATTTAAAACTCAAAAAGGGGTATTAGAAATTGTTGCAAGCTTTACACAATATAATTGTAAGAGTTACCTAAAGATAATGAACTAATTCACCAAGATTTTCCCATCTTGAATGAGTTTATGGAAGTTTTTCCTGTAACATTACTTGGATTACCACCTAAGCATGAATTTCAATTTTCAATTAACATTATGTTAGGAGATTCCCATACATCTAAGGATCCCTATTACATTAACATGTATAACATATAGGAATTAAATGTACACATGCAAGAAATTTTTGACAATAGATGCATCTGACCAAGTGTGTATCCTTGGGGTGTTCTGGTTGTCTTTGTCAAAATAAAGATGAAACTCTAAGGTTTTATATTTACTATCACCTACTTAATAAGTTAGAAATAAAAAAATTGATATCTCTTGGCAAAGATATATGATTTATTTGATAAAATGAAGGGTGCATCAATCTTCTCGAAGATTTATTTAAGATCAGTCTGCCATCATCTAAGGATCAAAGAAGAAGACATTCATAAAATAGCCTTTCTAACTTGGTAGGGGCATTACAAGTTCATAGTATTGTTTATTTGTGTAAATAATGCCCCAACAACATTTATGAACCTTATCAATAGCATGTTCCATGACTTTTTGGAAAAAAATTTGTCGGTTCTCCTTGATGATATTCTTATTTACTCTAAAAATGAATCTTAACATGATCAAAACATTCATCTAGTTTTACAAAGACTGAGATAATATAATTTTTATGGAAAACTCTCTAAATGTGCTTTTTATGAATCTACAATTCACTACTTGGGCAATATCATTTTAAAAGTTGGCATTATTATAGGCCCATCAAAGATAAAATCTATTATGGACTAGTGTAATCCAACTAACATGCATGTAGTGTACAACTTCATGGGCTTGGTTGGTTATTACAAATGATTTGTGAAAATGTTTTCTAGCATGGCCCATCATATTAATTCATTGCATCTCAAATGAAATAAATTTGTGTGGATACCTCAATGTGAAGAGGCTTTCACAAATCTAAAAGTGTCATTAATGTCAACACCTATACTTATTATTCTTTATTTGAATGGTAATATCGAGGTGTGGGTTGATACTTCTAAGGAAGGTTATGAAGGAATTTTAACTTAATATGGTTAAGGAATGGATTATGAGTCCTATAATCTCAAGGATCATGAGAATAACTATCCAATGCATGACATGGAGCTTTCTACCATTATCCATGCTCTAAAATAATGGAAACCTTTTTTTTTTTGGGAAAGCCTTTCAAGGTGGAGTTTGATCACCACAGCATGAAGTGCATGTTATAATAAGATGATTTAAATGCATGTCAATAAATATGGTTAGAATTTTAAAGTAACTTTAACACGGACATATCTTATGTTAAGGTCAAGGAAAATTATTATTGATACACTCAACTTATGCATGTACCTTGATGCCTTATCTAAACTACAAGGAAAGTTTAGAAGTGTTGTGTTAAAATAAAAACTTATTGATGAATTATGCCATTATGTAAGAGTATGTTTGGCTAATGAGCCTTTAGAAAATAAATTTGAAGAATTCTATGTTGAATAAAATGGCCCTATAAGGTAAAAATATAGGGAATAAATGTTGGTGCATTTTTTTACCTTAGGGAATGAGGCTGATGATTAGAGAGGGTATTATCTCTCCTCTATAATTAATTTAGAAATGAAATGGGTATGGGGGAGATGGGTGGAGGAAAACGATATTGTGGTGGGTGAGAACATGTCAGTGTTAAGAAGGGAGAGGGAGGAGAATGGATAAAAGGGATGGAGGGTTTTTATTTTGGCTACGGCATTTTGAGCTATGCATAAAAATAAAAATGAAATCTTTGTGGCTATTATTTCCTAATGGGATATGCAGACCTGTATAGAAGGTTGGTTCATTTTAATTAAGATTGTATTTCAACCTAAAATTGTATTTTGATTATATTGCTACTTTTTCCTTGTAATTTATATTGGGAAATATTATTTGAGATATAAAGAATTAGAAGGGCATTTTAGGCTCAGTTTGAAGTCATGATACTTCCGGTTAAACCTCTAACACATGCTACAGCCCTTTTCTCTCTTTGTCTATCAATTACCCTAACATTTTACTTTATGTCTATGTGTTTTCAATGTGAATTTTGATGGGGATTAACGTAAGGATTTGTAAAACATAATATTATGGTTTTCACTATTTTATTCCTTCTAGCAAACATGCCATTACCCTAATACACTTATCTATAATATTATATTCTACTATGTTTTGGCTTTGTTAAAATTGTGTATGTAACTAATGGTCACCATATCCTAATACTCTACTTCGAATCGTTATACATATATTTACTTGAATATCAGGGTTTGTGGATTGATCTACATGTATTATTATTTAAATTAAATGGTTTTTTATACATTCTTGGGTTTTATTGAATCATTTACTGATTGTATTTTAAATATTAAAAATGGTTTTAAATGTTTTATTAGTATGTCCTTCTTTATATATATAGTTCATTGTAAGTTTTCTTGATATGTATTATAAATCTAATTCAGCCTACATTAGGTGAGGGGGTGAAGCCCTTGCAAAATTTTATCAAAAACCTATAACTATATGTTGAATATTTCTTAAATCATTTATTTAATAGATGTTGAAATTATTATATCGATAAACCCTTGATATAAATATTTTAAGGATCATGACGAGGTCATGGGACCTCATGATGATCCCACAAAATCATCATATCATGATCTCCTTAAAATTTAAATTAATATTCAATCTTCAATTTATTACGAATTAATGGGTATGGCTAGAAGTTTAGGTTTAATATGTGTTAACTTCATACATGTTGGTTGGTTATGAACCGGTGGCTTAGTTATTGATTGTTACGTTTTTGGTAGTTATACTTTTACCTTTTATTATTTCATTAGTTATTACTATATTAATTATTTGTTTTATCTTTATTGTGAATGAGATATTTATCCTTTGAGTTTACTTAAATATCCAAGTTATAGCTATGGACTTGTCTATATGAAAGTGGATTAGTAGCTAAGAAGTTCAATGGCTAATCTTATACTTGGAATATTTACAAACCTGACAACAATGATCATTATAGACCTATATTTAGTTCATAAATTCATGTCTATGACTTTTAAACCTTCTTATAATATATTATCCCCACTTCTAATTCGTTGTGATGTCAGACACTTGGTTTAATTATGTCTTGTCCTTAGATGATGTACTTGTTGGTCACTTACCTATTATATACTTCTACTATTATATTAACTCATCCAACAAATTGAGAACCCTAGCTTACTCTAAATCTATTACTAACCTAGATTATTAAACCCACCATCTAGTTAATGGATGTGGTGGTAAGGGACACTGATGATTGGGATCATAGGGTTGGTTGGGAGGGATTTTTTGTCATGATTATATACTACTCACACTTTTGGATGAGTTCATAGACAAGTGTAATAAATTTGGTAACATTTTGATATAAGTTATTTCTATATTTCTCTAGCATTAATTATATTAATGTTTCCACATTGTATTTATATTGAGCATAGTTATAAATCAGTCACACTTATTGATATTGATTCAATTTTACATTGTAGCCATTATATGTGAATCATTGCCTCTTTGATAATGGTACATTGTAAGTAAATCAAAGGGTTATATAATGCTTGATATATGGTATGAAGATAAAATCCCTTTTATATTTTTTAAATTGAATCACTTGTCATGATCTCTGGGTTTCTACGTTAGTTACTTAGATGGTTATTATTATTGTATTTATGTCTAGTACATTACATTGTTAACTTTATGGTGTTAGTAATCTATAGTTGATTATATTTAAGATCTATACTTTTTGGATAAGTCTTATGTTAAGGGAAAAGAAATTTTTTGTTGATGCACTCAACTAATGCATGTACCTTGATGCCTTGTCTATACTACAAATAAATTTCATAATTATTGTGTTAAAATAACAACTTATTAATGAATTCTACCATGAAGTAAGAATAGGTTTGGATGATGAGCCTTTAGAAAATAAGTTCTCTAAATTATTTTTATAATAAAATCATCTTATAAAACAAAAAAAATAGGGATTGATCATTGGTGCCTTAGGAATGAGGTTGATAGTTTGAGAGGGGATTATCTCTTCTCTGTATTGTATGTAGAATTGAACGGGGTATGGGGGAGACAGATGGAGGAGAAAAAAGATATGGTGTTGGGTGAGAGGATGGAGGTGGTAAGAAGGGAGAGTGAGGTTAATGGATAAAAGGGATGAAGGTTTTTTTTTTTGGTCATGGCCTTTTGAGCTACACATAACAAGAAAAATGAAAGATTATTAGCTATTACTTCCCAATGGGATGTGTAGACTTCTATATAAGGTTGGTTAGTTTTAATTAATAAATAATTTTGACATAAAATCTATAGGCCAGTCAATAAATATGATTATTTTTCTAAATTTTCCTTGTAGTTCCTATTTGGAAATATGGGTTTAGGCATATGGAATTATAAGGGCATTACAGGCCTAGCCTGAAGTTGTGAGACTTTAGACTAAGCCTTTAACACATGCCACCATCATTTTCTCTATCTCCAAATTAAATACTATACCATTTTACTTTATGTCTATGTGTGTGAAATGTGAATTTTTATGGGGATTAAATCAAGGGTATTTGAAATATAATATTGGAGGTTTGATCATTTTCTTCCTTTTGGTTAACATGTCATTACCCTACCTCACTTATTTTGAATATTATATTCTACTATGTTTTGGCTTTGTTAAACCTATCTATGCAATTAATGGGTCATTATATCCTACTACTCTTTTTGGAGTCATTTTATGTATCTATACTTGAACTTGAGATTTTTTGGATTGATTTGCATGTATTATTATTTGAATTAAATTGGTTTTTATACATACTTTGGTTTTTTTTAATCATGTAATGCCTAAATTTTAAACATAAAAAATGGTTTTATATGCTTTATCAATGTGTGTGTGTGTGTGTGTGTGTGTGTGTGTGTGTGTGTGTGTGTGTGTGTGTGTGTGTGTGTGTGTGTGTGTGTGTGTGTGTGTGTGTGTGTGTGTGTGTGTGTGTGTGTGTGTGTGTGTGTGTGTGTGTGTGTGTGTGTGTGTGTGTGTGTGTGTGTATGTGTCTATAGTTCATTATAAGGTTTTATAGTGTGTCTTATAAATCCAATTCAACCTGCATTGGGTTAAGGGGTGAAGACCTTATAAAAAAAATAGAAAACCTATAGTCATATGTTGAATAGTGATTAAATCATTTGTTTAATGGCTTTCAAAATTATTGTTTCAATAAACTCTCAATATAAAGATTTTGGGGATCATGATGAGGTCACAGGACCTCAGAAAAATCCCACAAAATCATCATATCAAGCTCTCCTTGAATTTTAAATTAATATTAAATCTTTGATTTATTGATTGAAATAATTATTAGTTATTTGGAAATGATGGGTATTGTTGGAAGTCAAAGTTTGATGTGTTGACCTGATACATGTTAGTTGGTTATGAACTGGTGGGTCAATTATTGATTGTTGCATTTTTGTTAGTTATACTTTTACCTTGTATTATGCCATTAGTTATTACCATAGTAATTATTTATTTGATCTTTATTTTAAATAAAATATTTATCCCTTGACTTGACTTAAATAGTTGAGTTATAGATATGGACTTGTCTACATGAAATATGGATTGGTAGCTAGGAAGTTCATTGGCTAAGGGTACACTTGGAACATTTTCAAGCATGACAACAGTAATCATTATGGACCTAGATTTAGTTCATAAATATATTTCTATTAATTTTGAACCTATCTATAATGGATTATCCCCAATTCTAATTTATAGTGATGCCATACTCTTGGTTTATCTATGACATGTCCTTCGATGATGTAATTATTGGTCATTTGCCTCTTTTATACTTTTGTTGTTGTGTTGAGCCATCCAACTACTAGGTAACCCTAACTTGATATGAATCCATTCCTAACCCAAGTTATCAAACCCAACATCTAGTTGATGGATGTGGTGGTAAGGGCCACCAATGGTTGGGATCATAGGGTTGGTTAGGAGGGTGTATTTATCATGATTATATACTACTCAAACTTTTGGATGATCTTATAAATAGATGTAATAAATTTGGTAACATTTTGTTATACTTTATTTGTATGTTCCTTTATAAATAATTATATTAATGTTTCCACATTATATTTATAGTAAGCTTAGATATAAATAACTCACATTTATTGATATTGATTTAGTTTTACATTGTAGCCATTATGTGTTAATCATTGCCTCTTTTATAATGGTATGTTTTATGTGGAGCAAATGGTTATACAATGCTTTACATATGGTATGACTCCAAAATCACTTTTATTTATTTTGAATTGAGTCATTTTTTATGATCTTCATGTTTCTACGTTTGTTATTTATATGGTTATTATTATTTTATTTACATTTAGTACATCACATTATTAACTTTATGGTGTTAGTAATCTATAGTTGATTCCATTTATGATTGGAGTACTACTTATTCTCCTTATGTAGTTTTATATGTGGTGTTTATAGTCTCTTGGCATGATCATTATATTGTTGATAGGGTTAAGAGTTACATATCCATATATATTACTTGTCATATGGTGATTTAAATTTCATAAGTATGTCGGCACATATTGGTAATGTGCAAGAATTTTATCTTGGAAATAATACTCTTTTAAGAATTTATCTAACCTATTCTCTTTTTCATAAACTTATGTCTTTCTCTTTTCATTATGCTTATCTATAAAGCTAGGTTGTGCTTATGTGGAAAACCTTCCACTCTAGTTTTGATTTCAGCATGTATATGAAATGGTAAGAAATAATGTACATCTGACACTTATTGATTTAATATTTAAAAATATTTGGAATGAACCTTAATGATTGAAATTAAAATTGAAATCCTTAGGCCTTGTTTATCTATTCACAGATTGTACAATTCAATATTAGGTATGTACCTTAATGGGTAAATAGTACATGGTTTATAGACTACATTTTCTTAATTTTTATCATCTATTACCTTGTTGTAAATACATAGATTTCATAATTTATATCTATATAGACGTATATCCAATAATTTTTGAGGTTTTTTAACTTCTATAATGAACTACTCATCTTGTATAGTGGTGTGTAGAATCTTATAAATTTTATGATGAAGATAGAAATCATGATTGCCTTAAGCTATTAAAATTTTGTCATTGTTTTGTCCTCTTATGGTTAATGGTTATGTGAATAAGGTAGATTTGATTAGTTGAATTTACCTCTTCTATATTCAATGAAAATGTGTATAAATTATTGAGTTTAAAAACTCTTCTTATGTCATCATAGTTATTAGTATTGGCTTAGTAATGAACTTTATTTGATAATTGATGGCTGGAAATTATTACCATCATTTTGATGAAGTTTGTATGATAATACCAAGTCTATAAAGAAATTTCTATGATTTTCATATATCATTTCATTACTTTCTTATGTTCATAATGTATTAATTTCATATTAGGTATCGTAACTTCAATACATTCCTTGTTTAAGGAAATGGAAAAAAACTAGTTTCCAATATGTTTATTATGAATTATGCCCAACATGGTTATTGATAGAAATTATATAGAATAAAGTGGCTTAAAATTTTGTATCATTATTATTTATGATATTATAACTATCTAAAACATCTTGATACAAGTTATAAATTATGGTATTAAGCACTAGCATATTACATTAAAACATTTTAAGAATGTAGTAATCTACAAGTCATGATGTTATGTTAGTTAGTGGCTGAGATCTTTATACCATATTGCACTATTTTATAACTCATTAAATATATGTGTATGTACTTGGCTTCCCTATACCTTTGGTATCAATGAATTCTCTTTTGATAATTATACACACATTGACCATTTTATGAATATGATCTATTTTGTATTAAAGGAATAAGGGCTATCCAGTATACCTCAATTATTATTTATAGATGTGAATACAAGATATTATCGACACTCTTAAATTGATTAAAGGCTTTCCATGTTTAAATGATTTGATAATAATCTTGAGATCATATGAGTAAATAACCATTTTAAATTTCAAGGCCTTAAGGAGTAAGTCGAATTTAGTTTATATTTCAGTTAAGAATGGATGACTCCTAAAATTTAAAATGAACAAGGCAAATGGTGCAGTGATCCCTGATCCAAAGAGGAGGATACTTACCCTTGATTGGCAGCACCAGTTAAATTACACCTTATTATTTATATTTAACTCATTTACTATGATTTTTATCTTTCATGGATAGTAATGAATTTGTTGTGTGATTATGGAACTCTTTTTATAAATCTACATGCATTTTAATCATATTGTTGGTTGTTAATTTTATGATTAAAAACTTAGAGAATATATATGATATTCATAACATAATCATACCATTTTAGTCATACCTTAAACCTATTGTAACCAAAATTATATCATGGGGGGTTTAAAGTACTCTTTTTGGTTTAGTTAAGAAGTAACCATTTAATCATCCTTGAGTGGAACTAAAACCTAATGAGTGGAGTGAGATACATATCAAGGGTTAAGGACATATAAATGGTCTTACATAGAATAAATAGTGTATCTTATGGTGTTAGGGACTTAGTCATGTACTGGTACACCAATACACCCTAAACACCATATTCTCCTTTTAGGGAACCTAAATCCCCATATCATCCTTTGTAAGTAATTACCCCTAGCAAATTATCTTAGATCGCCTCCTTCAGTTCTAGTTATGGATATATGTGTATGTTTTATGAACATTACTTGCTTTAGTAAGGTATTGGGTCCAACACATAATCCAAAAAATGTACTCTAGTAATGCAATTCCAAAAAAATAGGGTTTGTTTCATCTGATATCAGAGTAGTGTTCTGCTCTAGGGAAATTTGAAAAGAAACTTTTTAACTCTAAAATCTATTGAGTTGTTATTTTTTAACTTATTAGGATTGTCAGGATGAGGTTAGATGGTGGCAACATCAACAATAGTTAGTACAATATTACTCTAGTTAGAGGTAGAGGTAGAGGATGAAGTAGGGATTGTGGTGTTCATAATCCCATTCATAATCAAAAGGAACTTCCCATAGATAATGTTGATAGTAAAAATGAGGTTATAAATGCTCATGTAGTTGGTTGAAACCCAACTGAAAAGTATAAGGAAATACTTAGTGGAATCTTCACAACCTTGAATACTATATAAGGCAAGTTTGACATTCAAGAGTGAATGATGAATAACCTTGAAGGTGTAACCCATGAGGAAGTACATAGATTTGAAATAATCTAGGTAGAAGAACCAATAATCTAATAGATACCTTTGACCATGGTTAACCCATTCATTAAATAATTAAATAAACATCTACCACCCACCTTTTATAGTCAAGAATATGGTGATGTAAGTGATGCATGGCTAGTTCACTTACATAAATACTTTAACTACATAACATGTCATCAAATGTGAAAGTAACGGTGGTAGCTTATTAGTTGGTTGGACCTATAGCCTTGTGGTGGAATAACCACTATGATATAAAGGGATACTATCCAATTGATTTGATTTAGACAATCGTTAAAACATAGCTTCAGAAAAGGCATATGAATGACAACTACAAGGAACAAAAACTAAATGATTTTTAGCTCCTAAAATAGAAAAAACATGACTATTTTTTAATATGAAAAAAAATTATAAAATTTGTTACATCATGTGAATTACATGCATGATGAGGAAACAAAGATCATGAAATTTAATCTTGGGATCAAATAGATATTGTTGCATGACCTCAATATGTCAAATCTAAGGACTTTGATAGTTTTCATTGAATTAGCTTATCAAGCTGAAGAGAAAGAGAAGTCTCATCAGAAGGTGAGATAGGATTTCAAATTAAATAAGCTACAATATAAAATAAAAGATCTCTTTCTTGTGACTAAGATCTTCTATAAATTAGACTATAATCATAGATTTTCTAGAAATAGCAACAATTTTAACAAGTTTTCCAATGAGACCATAAACTTTAAGTCATAAGGTTCATCTAAATCAGATTCTTTCAAGAAGGAACAACCCCAAAATAGTTACCATGGACCAACCATGTGTGAAAATATCATTCTAGTAGCTCCATCTAGGATTGTTGTATGTTGGTAATGTGGTGATAACCACTAAAAAGGATTTCCCCAAGCTAAAATTGGGCCAATCAGCCAACCACAGGGTGTATATAACTATAGATAATCATAATACTAATTTGGAGGCTACCTAAATAGAAACTAGAGGTATTATTAATGGTTTCCTTATATATATTTTAATTGACTTAGGTACAAATGATATTATTATATCTCCTAATGTTATAAAATAACGTAAGATTGAACCTGTAATGATAAGAGAAGGTTTGGATGTTGAGTTTGGTACTAGAAAAAGGATACCTATTCTTGAATGCTTGGAACAAACTAAAATTGATCTTGGTGTCCTTAAAACAAAGATAATTTTTTTCTTATCACCTTTGGGTTCATACAATCTCATTCTTGGAATGGATTGGTTGCAAGTAAACTAAGTCACACTTGATTGCAGTGGTAAAAGAGTTCAATGCATCGATGATATTGGGAGGCTTATAGAAATAAAAGGTATTCAAAGTCCTAAAAAGTGATAGACATGTTCATCCTTGTATCTCAAAAATGGCTATTATAAAGGGGTACAAACTTCACATAATCTAATTACAAGCATTACCAAAAGACAAGGAACTAGTTCACCAAGACATTCTATCCTATATGCTTTTATGGAAGTTTTTCATGAAATGTTTCCTAGATTACCACCTAAGTGTGAATTTGACTTTGAAATTAATATTATGTCAAGAGATTCCCCTACATCTAAAGATCCTTACTATATGAACATGGCTGACCTGTAGGAATTAAAGGTATAATTGCAAGAACTTTTGGACATTGGATACATTTGACCAAGTATGTCTCCTTGGGGTGCTCTACTTATCTTTATTAAAAAGAAAGGATGAAAATTTAAGGTTATGTGTTGATTATAACCTAATAAATAAGGTAAAAATCAAGAAATGATTTCCCTTAGTAAGGATAGATGATTTATTTGATCAAATAAAGGGTGCAGTAGTCTTCTCAAAGATTGATTTAAGATTAGTCTAGCATTAGCTGAGGATCAAAAAATAATAAATTCATTAAATATCCTTTCAAACTTGTTATGGGTATTATTAATTCATGGTATTACCATTTTGGAATAACTAATACCCTAGCAGCATTTATAAACCTTATGAACAACATTTTCTTAGACTTTTTATATAATATTTTGCAGGTGTTCCTTGATGATATTATTATTTACTCTATAAATAAATTTTAACATGATCAAAACATTTGTCTATTCATGAAAATACTAAGACAACATAATCTATATGGAAAACTCTCTAAATGTGCTTTTTATGAATCTAATATTCACTATTTGGGCAATATTGTTTCAAAAGGTAGCATTTTTATAGACCCAGCAAAGAGAAAAGCCATTCAAGAGTGGCATGATCCATCTAATGATCATGAAGTGTGTAACTTCATGGGCTTGGTTGGTTATTACCAATGTTTTTTAGAAAAAAATTCTAGCATGACCCATTCCATAACTTCTTTGTATCATAAAGGAAAGAAATTTGTGTGGATGCCTCAATGTGAAGAGGCTTTCACAAAACTAAAATTGTTGTTAATGATAACACCTATAGTTATTTTTCATAATCTAAATTTTAATATCAAGGTGTGGGTTGATACTTATAGGGAAGGTTATGGAGGCATTTTGACTTAGTATGGTTAACTCATAGCTTATGAGTCATGTAAGCTCAAGGAGCATGATAATAACTATCCCATGCATGACATGGAAATTTTTTCCATTGTCTGTGCTCTAAAAAAATGGAAACATTTTTTTTTGGGAAATACATTTAAGGTGATGTTTAATCACCACAACCTAAATCACATGTTCTCACAAGATGATTTAAATACATGCCAAAAATGATAGCTGAAATTTTAAAGTAAATTTGACATAGACATATGTTATGTTAAGGGAGGAAAATCTTTGTTAATGCACTCAACTGATACAAATACCTTAATGCCTTGTCTATATTACAAGTAAATTTTATAAGTGATGTGTTGAAACAATAATTTATTGATGAATTATGTCATGAAGTAAGACTAGGTTTGGCTGATGAGCCTTTAGAAAATAAATTTTTTTGACTTCCCTATTGACTCAAATGGCCTTATAAGGAAAAAAATAGAATTTTTTTACCTGAGTCAGATGACAACACCTCACTATGCTCATCCTAGTGTCACGAAGATGACACATGATCTAGAAGGACTTTATTTTTGGCCTTGTATAGAGCATGATTTCAATGATTTTATGGAAAGATACTTGGAATGTTAGCATGTTAAGACTAAGCATTACCACAATTAAGGGTTGATGTACCCTTATGATATTCCAAGAGGAAAGTTGGTTGTAATCTCATTTGACTTTCTTTCAAGGTTGCCTAAATTATGTAGCAATCTTGATACAATACATTTATTGATTGTTAAGGATACCAATGTTTTCCACTTTATTGATGGAAATATAATGGATGATGTTTCCATGTTTGTGGAACATTTTGTAAAAGAACTTTTTAGATTACATGGCCTACTTGAAGTAATTATCTAGGACTGAGATAAGTTTTTCACATCAATATTTTAGAGAACTTTGACCAAAACATTTGGAGTTATAGTTAAATTTTAGTTCTTCCTATCACCTAAAAATGGATGGATAAAAGGAAAGATGTAATTAGGTCATTGAGAACATGCTATGAATGTATGTCATGGACTAGTAGATGAAATGGGAAGATTATCTCCATTTGGTTGAATTTGCTTATAATAAATCCTATCATTATGCAATAAAAATGGCACTTTTTGAAGCTCTATATGGGTGAAAATGTAGAACCCCACATGGTTGAGATAGTTTGAGAAATAGGTTTAGTTCTATACCTAATGTATTGTTGGAATATGGTAAATATATGGAAATAATATGCCAAAATTTGAATGTTACATCTGAATAATAAAAGATTTATTCTGACCAGAAGAGGACTCCGCGTGAATTTCATGTGGGTGATAATGTTTTTATGTGTGTTAGACTATAGAAAAGTTTAATAAAAATCAGAAAAAATTCCAAGATAAATCCACATTTTGTTGGGCCCTTTGACATTGTGGAGAATATTAGTATTTTTGCCTATCAACTAGATCTTTTTTCTTTTCTATCTAGGATTCATGATGTATTTCATGTTACTTTATTAATAAAATACATATGTGATACCTCTCATGTTTTAGATTGGAAACATCTATAGGTCATGGAAGAGGAAAGGATGTAGTTAGAATTAGTGAGAATCTTGGAACATTGTAGTGTTAAGCTACACAGTCGGGATATACAACAAATTTAGGTTCAATGGGACCTATTGATTGAAAGAATTACTACTTAGGAATATGCACAT
>JARHVA010008263.1:82500-125000 GCA_037957365.1 Torreya grandis | reverse complement strand
ACACATAGTCTTCATGTTTTAGCAAGAGACATGTATTTCAATTATAAATTCAACAACCAAAAAAACACTATATTACTAATAAAATGTCTTTATTAATTTAGTGTAAATACTTAGAACATCAAATAAAATGAACAAAGACTTTTTATGTGTCCATGAATTCATGAACATAAACATATTAAATATTAATCTTCAAAAATATAATAAAGAAGGAAATCGATCTAGTAACCCATAATTTATTACAAATATGGAACACAAATCAACAACACATTTCCTATAGGACCAAGTGCTTATCCTATGTCCTAAAAATCTGAATACTTCCTTCAACTTGTTGTCCATATTGAATCTCATCAATCATTTCTTAAATTTTCAAACAAAATTAATCTTCAATTCGAAAAGAATGGAAAATAGTTTAAAATTCACTACTTAAGGAAGAGGAGGATTTTTTTTCTTTTATAACCTCTCTAATATGGACAAGTGTCCATTTATGGCAACAACTTGAAATAAGCCAAAAAAAATTTGGGAATTATTAATAGAGTACATAAGAAAACCATGTGTAGAACCCACTACACCACTCTACCATGCACAACACATCAACACTGTCTTACATAAAATGAGTATACAACCCATAAATGGATTGGATCTAAGAGATTATTATGCTAATATTACCATCGCTAGAGGATTCTATAGTTAAAAGGGTTGCGAGAGGGGTGAAAAACTATTTGAGGGGTATTCGTGTATGGTCCCACACTAATGACATTAAAATATTTATAATAAACTAAGTTTCCCCATCAAACCACATAAGGATCTTTAACCCAGTATAAACATATAATAACCCTATAAATTTTTGGCTTGGCAAATCATGAGGTAAGAAGGTTCACTCAAATCCTCAAAAATCCATAGCTAGGTTACTAACCCAGGGTAAGATCTATCATGACAATGATTCATCATCCTAATTATTATAATTATATCCCTCTAATAAAATAAGGTACCATAATAAGTACAATAGGTCTTAAAAAGGAGGACCAAGGTACCAACAAGCCAAACATTACAACAGTTTAAGATCAACCAGTAGATAAAATCAATATGCTACCAAGGTAACCCAACATAAGACTAGGATAAAAGAACCTTATGATTACATAAGCAAGGGTTAGTTCTAATTTTTGATCCACTAGATCATGATTCCATAATCCATGACCTTAGGGGTCATTTCATGCATGCTTCATCTCTTATCAAATGCCATCCTATCACATATGACCCAACTAAATGAAAATATTTATCATGGCCTTAGATATCCCAAATACTAATTTCCAACATGAATACATGGCATCCACCAAGCCATAGTGCATCAGTATAAAAGGACACAGCATCTTTAACCATCCTAATTTACAACCAAGGAATCATCCCTATGGAATTCTTACCAGGTATGGCATAAATGCCAGTTGTTACATTGGAACAACAATAATAGGTTTACCCAGTCAAAATTTCATTAATGAATTCCCAACCAAGGGTCCTTACACTAACATTTCTTTTCAACTCCTTAAATTAAGATCAAGGGATGATTTACCCCAAATGATTAATAACTTAATTGAGTGATAGTTCATCCATTAGGCTAATTACATTACCATAGATTAGACCAGCTATGTTTATATTAATGAATATTCGATTACCACAAAAACATTACTTACACATGGCCAACCAAGCATACCAAGGGTAATATACTAAATAGAAACGCATTGAGAATTTGAGCATTAACCCAATAGTTTAGTATAATAATCATTTCTTATGGTTATGATCACACCATTAGAAGATAACAATAATTGATTCATTGATTTACCCATTTGCCTATACTTGACAAATAATATTAATAAAATAGAATATGTTTGTGTTATAATTTTGTACTAGCAAGGGTATAATTATGAAAATAATGGCACCCATAAAGTTGGATTCACAATTTAATGTTGAGGTATATGTCACTAGAAATAACATTATAAAACAAGATCCACAAGGCCATAACATAGTGCATTTACAATATGATTTTCAGCACTTAATAGTATGATGTGGTTGTATTATAACATACATGAATACATATATGAAATAAATCGATACATTTTATTGCTTAAGAAATAAGTGTTCCCAAGATTAAAATTATTGTTATCTATATAACCAAAATGCTTCAAGGACCCCAAAATTAACTAATAGGGAAGTGAATAAAATAATCAACTCACATACATAATTTAATATCTATGACTAAATGAGTAACATTAACACATAATTATAATTATTCTATTTAGGATTATTCTATCTTTTTGTAGCAAACTACCAAGATATCCCTCTTCAAGTAAGGATAACTCCAATAAACTAAAGTGTAATCATGATCAAAGGTGGAATTAACTCAAATGTACAACTCTAATGTTACATGAAAATCCTTAAAATAATCATGCTAATTATAGTTACCAAATACATACTATAATATATAACATGTAGTTGTAAAAAATATACAACATCACCTACTCAAATATTACATGAATAGGTTGATACAATAATTCAAACAACCCTCATAGGTTGGTAGTTTAATATTTGAATATAATTACAAGCCTGAAGGCATAAGCACAAAGAAACCATTGTGATATCATATAAATATAAATGATGGAATCAGGCATTCAATGTAATGTATTCTGACAATAATAATTTAATGTTATAATAAACTCAACCAACCCCTTCATGGCCCTAAAAACCTTCATGGGTTAAAAATGTAAATTACAACACTTAATCAAGGGATAGAGACAAATAGGAAATCAAACTTCCCAAAATAAGAGCCAACTTACATAAAAACCATTGTGCTAAAAGAGTGAAAATAATGTGTCAACTTAAAAATAGCAATTTGATTTTTTCTCCCAAGTAAACATTATGAAATTTTTAATTCTATTAAAATAAGTCAAGATCAATAGAAGCAAGGTAGTTGGATGAACTTTAATCCACATAAAATAATTTATGCAACCATAATACATACTGCTGCAATTATCTTTTCATAAAAGGAAAAATTAGGAATGAGCTATTATATAAACCCTCAAGGCAAAAGGATAATATATATATTCCAATTAATTCCTCTAATATAATATTAAAAATTAAACTAATATGCATAGGCTAATCTGTAACAGTGAAGCATACTCCAACTCTCATCTAATCATGACTAGTATATTAATTTCAATCCACTCAATTTTCCACCAATGAGTATAAACATCCAAGGTCAAAAATAAACATGGATACCTATATATGGAAAATGAGTACTTATTACATGAATGAATGGAAAAGTATATAAAGACTAATCAACCCATGTTAACACCTCACAGTGTAAGTTCCTATTATAACAAAATCAATCTATTCTTCTCTTTTTCAGTAGTTATGGTGTATGAATAAAAATGAAATAAAATAATTTTAAATAACATTCCCATCATACCATATAATTTTTTATTTTTTAGAGCTTTTATTCTTAGATAACAAATAACTAACATCTACAAAAAGAAAACTAGCTGAGCAATATTCATCTTCCTAACGAGCCAATCAAATTTATTATTTTTAGATCTTGCTTTCAACTATATTGAATAACCAAAGTCACATGATGAAAAATAATAAAATGTGTACAATTCAAACAAATACAAGCATCATCAATAATAATTCATAAATCAAATCATGCAGGGTTGAACCAATAGAAAGGCAAAAAACCTTTCACAACACCACCACCAATCAAATCCATGATACTACTCTATTAAATGACCTCAAATGGCATAAATTCCAAATGTCAAATAAAATATGTATGGGTTGGTTTAATAACTGAAAGAGGTTAATAAAATAAAAACATGTTTGGTATAAAAATAGATGTACACAATTACAATATCTAAAAACCTTTTGGTGCTTAACTAGAACTAGTCAAGAATGGTTTGCCCAACTAGGGGTCTGTATGAGGAGATTAAAATGCCATACCCAATAACATTTTCTAAGAATACATAACCATACCCAAAACCAAATCAATTCATCCTTGTCCATGGGGTTTATAAAGAAATAATTATAATTTATAATTTCTATTCAAAACCCAAACCCTGGTAATTTTTCTACCAGCCAAAAACATGAAGAAATCAAATAACCATCATAACATAAATGGGATAAATATGGTTTTTTTATATCAATCTAATCATGTTATGGGTTGATTTCTTGAAAATCACAAAATTTAAACAATCCTCCATATTTTCAAAAGAATAACATTTTGTACAATTACTAGAATGTAACTAACCCACCCAACTTAGTCCAAGTAAGAAAATGCATAAAAATAAATTTATACCTTAATAATAAAAGAAATGAAATGATTTCAAACACATAAAATTATCTAGATGATTACAGTTTCTTGGCCCTGGCATTATCTCATGTGGGAATCACAAAATTTTCCCATATGACAATATCCTTGATAGGGTTTTCAGAAACTTGCAATTATTACATTCCTAGAAATATATAAAGGAATAGTTTTTATATTATGGTATTTCTCTATGGTGCCACACTAGTATTAATAGTGTTATCACAATCCCCTATGTTGAGATCTACCTACAACACTTTACAGCCAGCCTTAAATCAATATGTTATTCTTTTAAACTCCTCACATATCTACCATCCATCTTCTTCTATTCATTTTTTCCCAAAAATGTAGGAATAAACTCCCTATTTCTTATATAGCCATAGTTGAACATAGTCCAAAACCCCAACACCATAATCTTCTCACCCCTTTCTCTCTTAATTTTTTCTTTACAATTAATGGCCCAAAATGATGGCTAGAAAAAATTCATTCCAGTAACCCTGGCATCAAATTTTTATGCTAAATTCTAATTCTAGAACCAATCCATTGTTTTAAAAGATAATTTTTTGTCCAAAATTCAATTTTACATTAAAGAGGAAACATAGTTTCCTACATGCATTTACTATTATTTCATAGTCAATGGATATCGAGTATACCATGCCAATGGTGAATAAGGGGGGAGTACTATGTTTGATTTGTTTTATTGTTTTCCCACATAGACACTCAATAAACACACATCCCCAACCAAAATTCTTTTAAAAAATAATCATCTTAAGACAAAAGAAACACATTAAAAGTTAATATGTCCTTCACAAAAAAAGTCAAACATCATGACTACAATGCTAGTACAAGGTCCTAAATAATTAAATTACCTTTACTAGGTCCATTCGAAGATGTCATAGATATAATCTTATATAATATATTAGTAATCATATGATTAAATTGCCTTGGCTAAATGTTTAACTACTAACCTTAGAGCATATAAGTATGAATATATGCATAACTTATACAAACCACTTTAGTATTTAAAGTTTTAAAGGAAATGATCCTATTTAAAATACATACATATATATAAAAATACATATTTATATACGTAAAAACACATATAGGACCTTTGGCCACACACACACATATAGATTTTTAGGTCTGAATTAGAAGTAATTAGGTCTAATTTTGACTGTGATAACAACATACCACTAGACCTCAACAAAATAGTTATATACCAGTGCTAACTAGCAAGGTCATGGCATCTTCCCATTATTAAAGAGGAGCCATCCTAGTGACAAATTCCTAACTAAGAATCATGTTATGTCAAAAAGAGACTTTATCACTCTTTTCATAAATGCATACATGTTATATGAATCAAAAGATAGCTCAAGAATATAAATAATCTGATTGACAAACTTTATTAATTATTATTAACATAATAATAATTCATACTATGTAATTACATAGTCTAACACAAATAAGAAATATCATCATATGCTTACCTTCTTGGTATAACAAGTGGATTTATCAAAATTACATTGTGAGTAAATACACAACATTAATTTACTAAAATCCACATGATAATTCTAAGACAACCATGCCCTTCATTTAACCAGGCTAAAAAGTTTCCCCCTTGTTGGTTGGTTTCCTTTATAAGTTCAAGGTGAGAAAGATGAGGTGTTTCACGCACCCTTATCCATCCATGAAACTCTATAAAATTCATATTATATAACATATAAATCTTGATTTTGCTGCCTCATAATACCACAATTTTTGCTCGGGAAACATTAACACTTATAGAAATATGTTTTTATAGCTTAACCTTGCCCATACCTTATCAAGTTTATCATCAAAATGTTATTTTTAATGTAGTATCATTGACCATTCATTGATTCAAAGCCACTTGTGTAACTAAAAAAGTAATAAATTTATATAAAATATGCATCATAGGCTATAACTACTAGATATATTTCAATATTGAATCAACAAAAGAGTTCTTCAGTACTCTTTAGCCTAATAAACTCACAATTATTAGTTCATATAAAACAACATATTCAGGTATTTTCATCTTAGTCACCACTCAAGATCAGAATAATTAATAAGAAAATGGTTTTGAATAAAACCTTTCCTCTCAATATGAATAATATTTACACATAAATAAGCAAATTCAAATAACAGTATCCCAAAAGCAATCCAACATATTTTCACAAAATCTTTAGATTGTGGCATTGTCTTCCTACAAAATTTTAGTTATATACATACATACATACATACATACATACATATATATATATATATATATATATATATATATATATATATATATATATATATATATATATATATATATATATAATCATAATTATATATCATTCTATAGAATTTTAAACAACACAATATTTGTACATGTATGTGGCATTGCCACCACCAAAATCATGTTTCATGCATACTTATTTTGTTTTTTTATAGAATGAAATCAACAACAACAATCATAACACTATGGTTTGCATAACATGTGGTGTGCATGCATACCTTCTTGGTAACATTCATCATATAATGTCGATAAGAAATAGATCCATCAAACCATGGTTACTTATATTTCACCATTACCATTCATGGGTTTGTGCATCATCATACACCAACCACATCAAACATCAGATAATCCATACCAAGCATTCACATGCAACCCCAAGGTTTTTATGCATGTTCTCCACAAATGTATGAGTTCACATGATGGTTATATACATTACAATCCCACCATGTCACTATACTTACCTCATGGCATCATAACAAAATACATAAAAATAATAAAATCTACCTGATCAGGACTTAACATTACTCTTCCTAATCATAAGAATCAACATGCATTTCAACCATGTTGTAATAATAAAAAAATAATAATATCCGATATATACAATAATACCGTGCACATAACATGGTTGTACTAACTAGTCAACACATGCTAATAAATAAGAAAACTCATACCAGAACATTATTTTTAGGTAATTCAACCATTAACACATGAATAACATGCTTGACTTTACAAATCAATATGTACTTATATTTAAACAAGTTTAGTCTTGCTTATTTTTCATAAAATTCTAATTTCTAGGAACAAATAATGATTTTATGAGGATACTTAAAGAAATTTCACAAGTTTATTTGTACAAAAATCTCCAATAGGTTGATAAAGTAATATTCAATCCAAAAGGTGACCAGTATACATGAAGATCTCATGGGCATCTTGTGCCACTCATAGTGTACAACCTAAACGAATTAGGTCGCTACTTCATGCAAAGGGGAGAAGTGGGTTTTCAACATATGTGAGAGTCCACTCCCTAGCTCATACCCAGTCTAATCATCCTTGATATATTTATCTCTTCACCCTAAACCTCCTACATATATCAAAACTCAATTCTAGAATCGTGATGTGGGATCACACTAAATAACATATTCACTATACCTTGGTATATTTTTAGCTGTAAGGGGTTGTTCCAAAAGGGAAACTACATCACAAAGTATTCCATCATCACAAAACATCATCAATTTACATACATAAAAAATATTTATGTCAAGGGGTAACATAGAATTTCATAAAGTAATTACATTCACATAAAACATATAAGTTACAAGTTTATATGATTAGTATAATCAACAAAATGTAAAATGTGGCCACACACAATAGTTTATATGTACTGAAGCAAAATATAATATATTGATACAAATGAGGATCTAGAGATTTGGTAATTTTATGCCATGATATTTTTCACATCACACCACTTAAACACATCGGTAAGTGAATTACAAGGGTCCATGGTCCTCATCAATCTACCCAATGTCTAAATATCAATCAAGATGACTTATATATCGGATATGTAGCACCATGCTCAATTTCAAGGATCTCATGTTCATCAACACCTCCTTTCAAGGAATGGGGTGTTAAAACATAACCCATAAATCTATATCCATGATTCTTCCAAATTTACCAACAAGGTCCATACCTCATGGATTGGATGGCTCATGGTATATGATAATAGTAAGAGATCCCCAAAACTCCCTCACTTACCTGAGCAAGTAAGTCTTATTCACCCATTAGGTCCTCAACGCCTAAGTTACATCTTTGGACCTCCTAAGAGTATTATGCCTTAATCATCATAAGATGGTAGGCCCATGCAAAACAATTATGATCACTAAAGTTGGTTTCATGATTATAATAAAAATATATATCATTATCTTTCCAATCGATTCATGTCAACAAGTCAAAGGTTGACTAGCTATGATTACTTTAAAACAACATAATTTGAGAAAAAATATGAACTTAGAAAAGGATCTGGTGAATATTAAATCATCCTTTTTGAAATCATAGTTTACACAACCATAATATAGATGGACTTATGAGATACATCCTCATCAATCTAAAACATATATGTCCATGAGCATCATAACATCCTCATGGATACCAAAATTGAATCTAAAAATCAAACAATCATCACATATACATCAAACATATCCTCCTAGCCATAGCCTCCTTATAGGATTGATAGCCTTCTTTTAGGATTAATACATACCCATGATCAAATAACCACATCATGGAATCAAAATACATATCTACACACTCAATCACTTTTAGCCTTTTGAGTGACAAACTTACAAGATTCTTTGCTTGGCTTGAAGGGCCTAATTCACATATCAAAAAAATATTAAATTAATTTTAATGCATATATTTTCATCACCTTAGTATGTTGATGCATAGTACTTATCTGCTTCCATGTTATAATGGTTGTAATTCAACCAACCATATCTAAGTTTTCAACCTAAACACTTTACAAACTTAGCTTATAAGTCCATTACTTGGAACAAAACAATGTTCCCAAGTGTTAAACACAATTATTAGATATTTCTTTGCTTAATACAATCCATCAAGCTAAGCAACACACAAGACAAGCAGAAATTTACCATTACTTGCACCAACTATCAGTAATTACATCTAGATGAACTCATAGTTTATCCACACTGAGTGCTAAAAAAAGAAGAAAAAGAAGTAAGGGGCAGCCATTTGATGTTCTTGCTTAACCATATAGGATATTATAATGCCTTACAAGTCCATTTTTGATTTAGTTCTCTATCGTTGCACCAATTAGTCAACCAAACTAACATATATACACAACTAGGAATTAAATTATTGCATACACACAGCCATTCAACATACATTTACAAAGGTCCACCATCATGGCTCCCAAAAAGAAGACATACCTTAGAATGGCCTTACCCAACTAGGAGAATTTTAATCCAGTGGAGGCATTCTTACTACACTCCCAACTATACAACATACAAATGTCATGTTAGTTCCTTAATTCAACATTGAACTCTTTTAAATAGACTAAACTACATATTTGATTGGCTGACAATATCCTACAAAAATATTACCTATGGGGATAAAAATGGTTATTACCACCATTCATTTTTTTTATCTCCTAAAAGGCTCAAGTCATTCCCCAATCAAGAGGAAAACATAAGATCTACTGATTTGCTCAAGAAGACCAACTCCCTTTACCCAATCTAACCTTCTAGGTTTGAGTCAAACCCTGAGTCCTCCCAAACTCATAATGTTCCAAGAATCTAGTGATGCATTACCCATACAATTCATCAAAATATATCAAACACTATTTCCCATTATTCTAAGAGTGAAGCCTTTACCACTTTTCTCCCATTGACCAACCCATACAATCCAATGGTTAACAAGTGAGGCTTGCTTGAATGCAAATAAAATCAAGAAGGGCTAACCCAACCAAGTCCAAGGTAGAGATAAATGACCATTATGAAAAAATAAAACTTCCAACATCATCGTGTCATATAAACAACACCAACTCAAACATAATAGCTATCACACCCTATAGGTTGATATACTCATGTGTGTATAGGCATAATTGTACCAATTGTATCATTAGATTTATACCCACATAAGAATATAGTGGGAAATTTTTGAGATTCTTGGTGCTTGGTCAACCACAACCAATGCCCTTAATTTCAACCCAAGTCCATTTTAATAACCCATCTTATATTGGGATAACCTCCAAGAAACATTCTCAAGATTACTCAGCACATGTTCCCATTTTCCAATCATGGCTTGACAGGCTTCATAATCTATTAATGTCCTAATGAGGAATTATTCCTTCCTTTTAGGCTACCTAACCCTCATATTTACTCAACATTAGCACCATCAAATCTGACCTTATCCTTGATTTATGAATCATTGGATAAGAAATTTGGTGATATTGCCACATACGAACCTCATTTGGAGTAGCAACTAGTAGCAACCAAAAGCAAATACAACTTAACTTATTTGTAAAATTAATTAACATTATTTTAACTTCTGAGATGTTAGATAAAATTAAAATTATTCTCTATAATACTCAAATCACACTCTCTTATACCATATGAAACAACCCCATAAGTAATTTGGGAATTGTCAATAGAGTACATAATGAAACTGCATGTAGAACCCACTACACCACTCTACCATGCATGGTGTATAAACATGGTCATACACCAGATGAGTAAACAACACATCAATTGATTGATTCATAGACATAATTATACCAAGATGACCATCACTAGAGGATTTCATAGAGAAAGGGGTCGCCAAAGGTGTAAAACACTATTCGATGGGTATTAGTCTAAGGGCCACACTAATAACCTTCAAACTTTTAGAAGTAACTTGGTTTACACATCAATCCACTTAAGGATCCTTATCCTAGTATAATCATATTATAACCCTATACAATTATGACTTGGTAACTTATGAGGTTATAAGGTTCAATCAAATCCTCAAATATCGTTAACTAGGTTATTGACCTAGGGTAATATTTGTCATGATAGAAATTCATCATAATATTTATTATAATTATATCATCTTGATAAAAAATGATACCATAGTAGGTAAAATAGGTCCTTAAAATGAGTACCAAGGTACCAACAATCCAAACATTACAACATTTTAAGATTGACTAGTAGCTAACATCATTTCACTACCAAGGTGACACAACATAAGACTATGAACACAAAACCTTATGATAGCATAAGCAAGGGATGGGTCAGGTTTTTACTCCATTAGATCATGATGGCACAATCCATAACCTTAGGGGTCATTTCTCCTATGCTCCATCACTTAGAGAATGTCATCCTATCACATATGCCCAACAAAAGAAAAACTATTATCGTGGCCTCAGATATCCAAAATCCTAATTGTCAAAATGAACACTTGGCATCCACCAAGCCATACTACAAGTAGAAAATGGCAAATTATCCTTAACCATCTTGACTTATAACCAATGACTCATCCTTATGGGATTCTTACTCGATATGAAATAAACACTAGTTATTATACTAGAACAACATTAATATTATTACCCAATAAAAATTTCATTAATGAATTCCTATCCAAGGGTCCTCACACTAACAGTTCTTTTCAACTCCTCAAATTAAGGGAAAGGGATGATTTATCCCAAACGAGTAATGACTTAATTGAGTGATAGTTCAACCAATAGGCTAATTACATTATCATAGATTAGACCAACTATGTCTATATTAATCAATATCCAATTGCCATAAAATCATTGCTTGCACATGGCCAACCAAGAATACCAAGGGTAATGTACCAAATAGAAACACATTGAGCATTAGAGCATTAACCAAATAGTTCTAGTTAACAATCATTTATTATGGTTGATTTCACACCCTTTGTAGATAACAATAATTGATTCCTTGATATACCCATTTGCCTATGCTTGATCAAAAATGTTATTAAAATGGAATATGTTTACATTATCACTTTATATTAGCAAGGGTAGTATTATTAAAATAAGGGCTCCCATTAAGTTGGATTCACATCTTAATGTGGAATTATAAGCAGTTGAAAATAACATTATAAAAGAAGTGTCACAAGGTTATAACATAGTGAATTTACAATATAATTTTCAGCACTTAATAGTATGGTGTGGCTATATTACAACATGCATGAATAAAAATACAAAATGAATATATAAACTTAACTTCTTAAGAAATAAATTCTCACAAGATTAAATTTTTTTGTTATATATATTACCAAAATTCTTCAATTACCCCACAACAATGAAGTGAATATAATAATCATCTCACATACATAATTTAATAGCTGCGATTAAATGAATAACATTAACACATAAGTATAATTATTCCATCCAAGGCTATTATATCCTTCTATACCAAACTACTAGGATATCCTTCCTCAAATAAGGAGAGTTGTAATGAACTAAAGTGTAATCATGCTCAAAGTTGGAATTTATTCAAATGTACAAATTTAATGTTACATGATAATCCTTAATATAAGAATGATAATTATCATTACAAAATGAATACTACATAATATAATAGGTAGTTTCAAACAATAGACCACATCATCAAGTCCAATATTACATGAATAGTCTGATACAATAACTTAAACAACCCTCATAGGTTGGTAGTTTAACATATGAATATAATTACAAGCCTTAAAGTGTAATCATAAGGAAATCGTTGTGCTATCATATAAATATAACTGATAGAATCAAGCATTTAATGTAATTTATGCCAACTACAATAATATAACACTACAATAAACTCAACCAACCACTTCACCACCCTAAAATCCTTCATGGTTTAATAATGGTGAATACAACACTTAAGCAAGGGATAAAGATAAATAGGAAATCAAACTTCCCAAAGGAAGAGATAACTTGCATCATAATGCCTGTGTTGAAAGGATGAAAATATTGTGTCAACTTAAAGCTGGAAATATGATTTTTCCTCCCAAGTAAACATTCTAAAAATTTAAATTTTATTATAATAAGCCAAGATCAACATAATCAAGGTAATCATATGAACTTCAATCCACATGAAATAATTTAGGTAAACATAATACTTACTACCACAACTATCTTTTTATAAAATAAAAAATTTGTAACGAGCTATTATATAAACCCTCAAGGCCAAAGGATTATATATATATATATATATATATATATATATATATATATATATATATATATATATATATAAAATCCTTTGGCCTTGAGGGTTTATATAATAGCTCGTTGCAAATTTTTTATTTTATATAATACTTACTAGCACAACTATCTTTTTATAAAATAAAAATTTTGCAACGAGCTATTATATAAACCCTCAAGGCCAAAGGATTATATATATATATATATATATATATATATATATATGGCAATTAATTCCTATAATACAAGACTAGTAATTTCACATAATAAGCATAGGATAATCTATAACAATTAAGCATACTCAAACTCTCATCTAATCATGACTAGTCTATTAATTTCAATCCACTCATTTTCCCATCAATGAGTTTAACCATCTAAGGTCAAAAATAAACATGTATACCTATATATGGCAGCTGATTAGTTGTTACAAGAATGCATTGCAAAAAATATAAATATTGATCAGCTTATGATAACATCTCACAGTGTAATTT
This sequence comes from Torreya grandis, assembly GCA_037957365.1. NCBI lineage: Eukaryota > Viridiplantae > Streptophyta > Pinopsida > Cupressales > Taxaceae > Torreya > Torreya grandis. The sequence goes on along the minus strand of JARHVA010008263.1, from coordinate 111,156 downwards.
CCTAATATAATTAAAAAAAGTTGTATTCTTCTCTTTTTCAGCAATTAGGGTGTATGAATAATAATTAATAAAAACACTTTAAAATAACACTCCCATCATACAATATCATTTTTTTATTTTGTACAACTTTTATTCTTGGATAACCAATCACTAACATCTATAAAACAACAACCACCCAAGAAGCATTCATCTTCAAAACAAGATAATCAAATTTATTCTTTTTTGTTCTTGATTTCAAATAGGTTGAACAACCAAATTCACATGATGCAAAAGAAGGAAATGTGTACAATGCAATTAACTACAATAATCATCAACCATAATGTATAAATCAATTCATGCATAATCAAACCAATAGGAAAGCACAAAAATGTTCACAATAACTCTTCCAATCAGATCCATAGTACTCCTATGTTAAATGACCTCAAAATAAATAAGATATAAATTCCAACTAAGATATGTAGGGGTTGGTTTATTAACTAAGAGAGATGTATAAAATAAAAACCCATTTAGTATATAAATATATGTACACAATTACAATAACTAAAAATCTTCTTGTGCATAACTAGAACCAATCAGGAATGGTTTGCCCAACTTGAGGTTTGTATGAGGATATTTGAATTCCATCTCCAATATAGTTATTTTAAGCATACATATCCATAACCAAAATTGAATCAATTCATCTATGTCCTTGAGGTTTGAATAAATAATGACAATTTATATTTTTTGTTCACGCAAAACTTGGTAATTTTTCTACCACCCAAAAGCATGTAGAAATCAAATAACCATCATAACATAAAGGGTGATAAATCAATTTCCATTTTTTTAGATCAATCTAATCATGTTATGGTTTCATTTCTTTAAAATCACAAAACATAAACTATCCTCCATAATTTCACAAGAACAATATTTCACACAATTACCAGAACATAACGAACCCACCTGACTCAGTCTAGGTGAGCAAATTCGTAAATATAAATATATACCTTAATAATTAAAAAATGAAATGATTTCACACACATATAATTATATAGATGATTATGGTTGCTTGGCCCTAGCATAGGCTCATGTGGGAATCAAAAAAAATTTCCCATATGAGAATATATCTGATAGGGTTTTCATAAACTTGCAATTATTATCATAAAATTTAAAAGATAGAATTTAAAGATGGGAAGAAGATTCAGATGCCTGGAAATGTATAAATACAAGTTTTTTATATTCTAGTCTTCCTTTATGGATCTACACTAGTCGTAGTAGTGATATCACAATCCCCTGCACCCATCTCTACCTCCAACGCCTTACAACCAGCCTTAAATCAATCTATTGTTAATTTAAATTCCTCACATAGTATCCATCCATCTTTCTCTTCTATTCATTTTTTTCCTAAAAATACAGGCTTGAAACCTCCTATTTCCTTTATGGTCATGGCTTAAAATAACCCAAAACCCCAACTCGATAATCTCCTCACCCCTTTCTCTCTTCCTTTTCTCTTTGCAATCAACAACCCAAAATGATGGCTAGATAAAATTCATCCCATCAACTCTAGCATCAAAGTTCTATGTTATATTATAATTCCAAAATAATTCCATGGTTTTAAAAGATAATGTTCTACCCAACATCCAATTTTACATTAAAGAGGAAACATAGTTTTCTACATGCATTTATTATTCTTTCCCAGTCGATGGATATGGAGTATACCACACCAATGGATAATAAGGGGATATTATTATGTTTTTTTTTTAATTCACACATAGGCATTCAATTAACACTCATCCCCAACCAAAATTCATTTAAAAAACAATCACTTAACATAAAAACCACACATTAAAAGTTAATATGGCCTTCACAAACAAATCCCAATGTCATGAATACTACCCCAGCACAAGGTCTTAAATAATTAAATTACATTTAATATGTCCATTCAAAGATGTCATAGATATAAGTTTATAACCTTATATAATATAGAAATAATCATATGATTAAACTACCTTGGCTAAACATTCAACTTTTGACCTCAAAATATATACTTATGAATATATGCATAACTTATACAAACCACTTTAGTATTCAAATCTTGAAGAAAAGGATACTTTTAAACATACACACATATATATACAAATACATATGTATATACATAAAATAACTTATATGCCCCTTATCCATATATATTTATATGAATATATATACATAAATAGATCATCAAGTTCAAATTAGAAGTGATTAGGTCTAATTTTTATCGTAATAATAACATACTATGACACCTTAGTAAAACAATCATACACTGATGCCAACTAGCGAGGTCATGACACAACTCCACCTCTTCTTAGGATATGTCTCGATAAAATCAATTCATTATTACCACAAATTTTAAAATTACCTTAGAGTTAAACTATCTATCAAATTTATTTTTTGTCTATTAGGTGATTTCAAAAAATCACTTTTAGATTATTCCAAATTTTAACTATTTTTAGAGATCAAAAATTGACATAGAAATGAGTTGTCTCTCAATTTATATTCCTAGGGATAAATTATGATAGAATATTTTAATCAGTGTAATCTCTCTCTCCCTCTCTCTCTCTCTCTCTCTCTCTCTCTCTCTCTCTCTCTCTCTCTCTCTCTCTCTCTCTCTCTCTCTCTCTCTCTCTCTCTCTCTCTCTCTCTCTCTCTCTCTCTCTCTCTCTCTCTCTCTCTCTCTCTCTAAAATTTCAATGGAGGTATGAAAATAATAAATATGAACCACATCACAATTCAATATAAAACATGAAATTTGAGACACATTATATCAAGGCCTGTAACTAAAATGATTTGGGTTGTGTGGGTCAGGTTAATGGTTTCCTATTATTCTTCCCCTTCTTAACATAGTAAATAATATCATTTATTCCCTTGATGTAATTATAAAAATGTTCACATGATTTATAATAAAAATAATAGTTGTTATGATTTCATAGCATTATACCTCTAAGTGATGCCTATACACTCTCACATAAATACTTGTGGATGTAAACACAATAAACCACATGCCTAACTCTAGGTCATACCCAACCAATTTACTTAGTTAGTCATACACTACATATATGGTTATAAAAGGTATCCAATCTTCTAGTTTTCAAAATACATATCAACATATGTGTAATAGTGAGAAATAAGAAATATTAAAATTATATGAAATTTATTCCAAATGATTATAAAATATTATTATGAAAAACAAAATACTAATGTCAATGAGTTAGGGATAATAATAAATATTACATGATGAACTCAATAAAATCAACTATAATCAATATAATGATCATAACATAATAGTAGATAATATTAGAGTTCATAGATGACATGATAATATTCATCATGGTTACATAGATCATACATCTACAGAAAACACTTTTGTTTATATGCATAATTAATATCATATTTATCTCAATGTTGTACCCATCATGGGTCCTAAAAAATTCATAGGCCATATACAGGGTTATAAATTTATATTCAATTAAATTTATAATCAAGATAATAATATAATAATAATTAAGTAGCACCATAAAAAAAACTTAGTATGCTATATAATATAATTGAGTATTATCCAATCCACATGGTGAACTAAGGTAAAAATATACATCATGTCCATTATCCTTTAAAAATATAGTTAAATTCACACCATTGAGTCACAAGAATAAAACCATGAATATCTTCAATGTTTTCAAAAAATAAGAACATGGACATTTTATTTCCCAACCATCAATCTATATCATTATTTAAAACAAGAAATATAAATTGTAGTGAGATACTTTTCTATCAAAGTTAACATTTATTATACTAGATAATTCATTCACTATTAAAATGTAAAATATGAAGTGAAAAATATACTAAAATAGTTATCTACTAGAGCTAACATTTATGTTACCCAATAAAAAATTAATCAAAATGTAAAACATAAATTATAACTCCTATTAAGATACCCATATGCTAGATCTAATGGTTATTTTACCTGGATTCCTAATTATCCTTAATAAAGTTAAATAATGAAATAAAATCCATATTAGGGTATTCATATACTATATTTAATGTATTATCTTCTCTTAATAAGGATACCCATCTTCTCAAAAAAAAATTTGAATATGCATATTGATATTGATGAACACATGAAGAGACTCAATAATGGCCCCATAACCTTGTGCTCCCCTCCTAATAATAAGAGAACCAATGGGGATCATGGGCCTTATTACTCCTATTAATAATAATATCATACCTATTAGTATCATCCAACATGATGTTATAGTAGTAATTAATAATACACATGGATGTGACAATGTATCTTACCATAGAAATTTACATGTATCATTTAGATTTAACTCAAACAATCACATGGTTAGTCTATACCAAGTTATATGACATATATAACATGAATTATATTCATGTACTATATCCATTATGTATGAAACATAATGATGTATTCTAATCATTGTACATCTAACTACATCACCACTAATCATTAGTATTTATTAATAGTCATAGGATATTGTTATATCTCAAGTCATATCACATTGATGAGAGAGAAAATGGTAGAATAATAGAGAGAGGAATAATACAATATTCAATGTAATAATTCAATTCCAAGTTTAATTCATAATTTAAGTAGGAATGCTAATAAACTATTAATAATAAAATATTCAAAATTAATTTAATTAACATGTGCACGTATGAAAAAAGTTATAATATTAACATATGTCAACTTATTAAATAATAATAAAGGTGAGATAAATAACTTTATATGTGCATGAAACGAATCATAAATCATTCAATTCTATGCTCAAGATCTAATGATATGATAGTGTAAGAACACACCCATCCCTATCTATCAGAAACGTAATATATTATGAAACATGCTCAACTCTCTATCAGTTAACATTATTAGATAGTCTATTTAAAACATGTCTAACCATACATAAGATCCACAGTGAAATAGAGACATTCCTAGGTGTGTAATATAGCTACAACTAACATTAATATATGTGTTGTAATATAATGGAATGTTGAATTGATGCCCATAAAAAGGTTAATTAATCGATGAAAGAAACATGTGAAAATATCATGACCAAACTATGGATACCTCCACAACACTATACTAGATCATAAATATTCATTTAGATAATCAGATAACCTTTTTCCTAAGAGTGGTTAGCTAAATTGATGGGTTACCAAAAATCCAAAACATCAAAAATACTAAACAAATAAAATAATCCTTAACCATTGAATAACAAGGGAGGATCCCTATGAGGCACACATGATTTTAAAAATAGGTATAATGACCATATGTGGCTGAAAATAATATTGGGCATAAGAAACATGTAAAACTAGACATGAAAATAATTTTTTTTGTCTCATTGCATTAAGACTTGAAAATTTAAATATTTTTCTCTTTGATCCATCTTTTACCATTAAGAGAAACAATGAACATTTTGTTAATAAAAATAATCATAAAATAAACACTCCATTTGATATTTCACTTTTTATGTCTAGATATGTATCCATGAATATAGAGCATATTATAACAAATGAAGACTAGTAAGCTATGTAGAAGAAATTCATGTCTCTCAACAAGGGTATGAGTTATACATATTATCATGAAGTATGATGTTTTCATTTATTTTATAAAAGATGAACGACAAATTAGTAGGTTTTACTTAGATATACTATAAAACATTTGAGATGACATGCCTCCAACATTATTGTAATAAAATTAATATTTAGTTAAGGTTTTTTTCTTTTTTTATGAATCTAAAAATATCATGTTTTCTGTTTGCAAGGAATATGTTCAATATTCATTGAATAACCACATACATATTGATTTATAGGATGTATTTCTTAATTTAATATAGGTGGATGTAAATGGATACATGAAAAAAAAAATTCCCTTTTTCATTATTGATAACATATATTTTTGTTAATATCAACATCGTTAGTTTTAATTATGACATTTTTTATGGTTCACATAATATTTTGCCACTTTTTGATTGCTTTGTATACTAGATATCTACAAGTTTAATTAATATTTTTTAAATTAATAAAATTTATGTAAAATAAACATGAAATAAATATATTACTATATGACAACACTATCACTAAATTAAATATTAAAATTAAAGTACAATGGAGTCTTATGTTAAAAAAAAAATTAAAAGATTATGTGAGATATTTTTTTATTTTATTGGGTGAAAAAACATAGGTTTTGAGGATCCTTGAACACAAAAAAAGGAGATAAATATATTACATTCATTCTCTAGTGTAACATCCCTTCCAATCATAATGAAGTAGGCCAAACATTAATAAAAATAATCAAGCCAAGAATCTAAATACAAGCACAACCGTACAATGGGATCAATTAAAAAAAACACTTAATGATATGAGGGACACTTATTAAATAGTTAAACTATATTTTTTCATGTCACCTTAAAAATAAATCCCTATTGGGCTAAATGTCACACCAAATTTCTACCTAAATCCTAGGTCCTTCTAACTAGAGAGTCATAATGGAAGACTGGACCTCAAATCTTCTATTATTTTTCTTTATTTAGACTTTGGTTCATCATTCCATATATTTTGTAACTTTAAGTTCAAGTGGTACAAATATTTCAGATGATTTAAAGGGCTGAGTTTTATCTTTCAGTAAAATCATGACCATTTTTTCTTCCCTTGGGACTTCTAGCTTTAGATAATCCTCCCTAGATATAGCTAGGGTTTCAAAAACTGAATCCAACTCCCTCTCAAATGGAGTTAATTAATCAACATTAGAGACACACTTTATCAAGGGATAGATTTTATAAGTCTTAGCTTTGTCTTAAGATGATTCAAAATCTATGTTTCAAGAGAATTCACTATTAGGTGGGTAGGGTAGAAGCATTTCCACCAAGAGGTTTCTTTCTTTCTTCTGATGTTACTCTAATCTTTGGTTAGGTGGCCTATATTAAAAAAAATATGGTAGTGGAACAATTTTCCTTCATAATCTATGGGTTCATACCAAGATTAGTCATCAAATTATATAATGACTATTTCAAGGAGATCCTTTGAGGGGTTAACATTGACCAATATTTTGGCAATGGTCGTCTGAGAAAAAAAGGTATTTTTTGGGTGTGTTTGTAGAAATTTTCTAAATATATAAGATTACATTTTTAATTTTATTACCCCTTTTTCAATTATATATCTTAATTCATGTTATAAACATTATTTCCTACCACCCAACATTATTAATTATGTATATTTATAATCAACATTAAGAACTATGAATCTTTTTCTACAATACCTAATATTTGATATGTCATTTCATCAAAGTAAATAATTGGCATTTATCTCTTATTAAATCAATCAATTCTAACTAAAGCTAATATTTTTATGTTCATTCAATAATTTCCACATCATATTTAATACATGCTATACAATAATCTTTTTTCAATTACCCTATTTTTATGTGGAATGTAATCCACTATAAGATGGAAATATAGATAATATTTTTTATCCATAATTACAAATATCATAGTTTATTTTCATAAATCCTATTTTAATTTTTTCTTCATGTTCCATATGCATGATTTAAAATAGTGTTGATTTAAAATTTATGTTTTGTTATGGCTATTTTTTTTCAACAAAGGTGGATGAACATTCCATCTTTTAGAAGCTATGTAGTGGATAAAACTTCCATCCTTTATAATGATAGGTTTAAGAGATAATTATATACTTTATGTAGTCAAAATAACTTCTCCAATGAAATATGGTGTTGTGGATTATTTAACTGCATTTTTTTATTTGAACCCTAAATAAATTAACTTAGTTCCATTCTTACCTAATAATCTCTTGGCAATGTTATTTCTTGACATGTCATTGATATGAAGTGTTCTAGTTTTTAACGTTTAATCTATATTTATGATGTGTTCTTGACATAGGTGAAATCTAGATGACCACATAAATTATGATAGTTGTATTAACTTTTTTTTTGAAATATAAGAATCTTTCTTGAAATTAAATTGGGCATTGGTATACCTTAAATATATTAAGCAGAATCACATTCTTAAGATTTTTTTTATAATATTAACAGAAATGATCTAAATGACCATATGTCTTGTTTTATTTATTAAAATTCTATTTTATAGAACATAAATATTTTCATTTTTAATTTTATAAAATATTTTATCCATAGTTGAGTTGAAACATGTCCCACAAATGTATTTTTTTATCTTTCATAATTTTTCATGCATAATTTGGACAATGTAATATTTCCTTTATATTTATAAATTTTATGCACATTGATGAAAACATACACTAGTTAATAAACATACCAATAGGCATAAACCTAAAATATTTCATGATAAGCAATCTTCCCTATTGAATCTCATTGAATGAATAAATAATTACATAAGATTATTTAAATAAATCTCAAGAAAAAATTAAAGATGACATGCATAATATGAAAAAATAAATCAATAAAAAGATATTTAAAGTAAACTAAACCATGTTATTTTTATAAATTTATATTTTTATTAACTTTCATCTTCAAACAAAATTTTGAATAGCTAGTTTTAGAAACTTTTGCATGCAAGATTAGCTCAACATAAAAATATTGACATTTAATATAAACACTAAAACTCAATTTCATGTTTTGTTAAAAAGATATTATATTTCAAAAAATAAAAACATCATAAAAAATTTATTAAAATGCTTTTTTGGATGCTTAGATGGTCATGTATGGCCTCCAAAAAGTTAAAAAAATTGTCCACAATTAGATATACTAGGCTATCTCTAAAGTAAAATATTAAATTCCTTAATTTTGACATGAATTAAATCTCAAATGGAATTAGGGATCAAAAGTTATGGACTTTGTAGGATAGGCCTCACATCATTCTCCTCTAGTTGAAAATAGCCTAGATCATGAGAGTTACCTTGATTATACACATACCATTTATTCTTGGTCTCACATTGTAAAATCTATGTTTTTTTATTACTATTGTATTCTTTCACATTGTACCAAATAGCAATTATAAATTTCTTGTATTTTGTTCTTTGTCTGCTTATCTAGAACTTGTACTATCTTTTCTCTCATCTTCCTTGGTCCATGTTTTCCAATCAAATTATTCATATACTTAACATTCACCATATTATCCATGAAAACATTATAAATATAAAATATTGAATACTATAGATATAGAAAAAATCTTTCAAAAACTCACATTATAAATATAATATATTGACTACTATAGATGTATATAATTTATTTCAAAAACTCACCTCATAATCATTGTCATTGATTTTCTTAACAATTATACATGAAAAAAAAATTCTTGTACTTCAATTTGTTGTATTTTCCTTTGAATTTTTTCTTAAAAATACACCATTACCATATATCCTTATTAGAATACTTTTGAGCTTCTTGTTAATTATGTTTTCACTTTATAGTTTTCATTAAATTCATGTAAGTTTCTTCTTACTTCATCTTATAGTTGTTGTATGTGTTTTGCAGATGATTTTTAATCACCACTAACTTGTTATGTAGACCAAATCTAAAATAGACATGTTATTTCTAACATAAAAGATATGAAATGGTGATTTTCATGTTGACCTACTCACTAAATTATTATATACAAACTCAACCTTTGGGAAATCCCAGTCTGATTACTCAGGATTCCTTGGAAGTATGCATCTCAAAAAAATTCCCAAGCTCATGCTTTTTAGAGGTATAATCACTGAGAGAGGGGGTTGAATCAGTCAGCCCAAATAATCCAACCTCAATTATAATTTTTATAAACACTTAATCAATTACCATAATCATTCATGAGTCTTACACATCATTCATAGTAATGAGCAAGAGTGATAATGCAAGATCAATCACATATCCCATGACATACATGGGAAACCCTCTTGGGGAATAAAACCTAATGGAACCTATAATTGGACTACTATCATATAATAAAAAGAACCAATTTAGACTAGTTACAACTGATTAAGGAACTACCATCCCTGTTTAGTGAGACTGCAATCCCATAACGTGTTGCCACACCTGTCTAGCTAAGTTACAATAACAACTAGACTTTTTAACAAATTTCACCTTTTAAGGAGGATGCAACCACTGTAGATGTTGAGATACCATAATAACACCTATGAACACATCCAACTTTGCTCTAATGTATTCAACACCTAATGATGGACCTCTAATTATCACTCTTCACCTTTGCTCATACTCAAACATTAATAACACTCTTCTACTAAAAGAATTATGAGCAACAAGTCATACAAAAAGTCCTCAAACTGATTTTCTCATCAAATAATCCTCAAGGCACTCTAAGCCTCCATAGTTTCACTAAACACACACACACACATCTCTCTCTAAGGTTCTCCCAAGTCTCTTCGTCAAAGTCTTTCTCAAATAACCTCTTGAGCATACTCACCTATTCTACCTCTTCTAGGCTTATTAGGTCTAATGACCTATGTGATTAACTTCAACAACTCGATTATACAAGCATGTATAATCCTCTTCACTCTTTACTAGTCCTCACTAACTTGTACCGTCTCTTTCAAAGGTTCTTAACCTTACTTTGCTCCACATTCACATGAACTAGAAATCAACCCTTTTGATTTCACTATTTATAGAGCATTAATAATCAACATCATCTTAGTCAACCATTAGGAATGCATAAACCCTTAAGGCATCTTACATGTGAGGACACATCTCATTATAATATTCATAAGTTGGCCAAAGAATTTATGGGTTACCCTTAAGCAAATACACATTTTAATAAGGCCCTTATAGCTCTTATAGGTCTCATAGAGACCTATTCACCCATTTAAGACATCATTAATCAAAATAAGAATATAAAACCAATTTTAAATACATGGGTCCACTCTTTATGTCCCCTTTGACATCCTTAAATGATCACATTCATCTTTACTTACCTCTTTATATGCTCAAACAACTCAAACACTAACCTGGTGCACATATACATTATGAACAAATACATAGTCAACTTCTTAATCTTTGTTCATAAAAAATAGCATTTGGTCAAACCTTCAAAGGCCATATAGAGAATCCTCATGGAGTTTACAACACTTTAAACTATTGAACTCATCATGAGACATTGAAACAACATTAACACAAGCTCAAGCATCTTTTTCAGGTCACTTGTAGAACATAGTCAAACACATAGTCAAATTTAGACCTTCATAACTATGATTTTACACACTTTAATATATTCAAATTTATATTTTTAGATGTGCATTTTATTCCTCTACAACTTTTAATTTTATAGTAATAGAAAATTTGACATCTATTGAAAGATATGGACAAAATATAGAGCTCTAGTTTTTCCTTATGTTAAATTCAAATATTTGAATGACAACAATCATAGTTAACCTTTGAACGCAATGCTCTAATCTCATGTCATCTCAACTTAGATTAAATGTGAACCATCTATTTATTTTGATCTTTTATGCGTACACACTAATGTTCAGATGTTAAACTTCAGTCACATTGACCTCATCTCATGAAAACTTAAAATGTTGACTCAACACACTCCATCTATCTCTATGGATTAGTCAATTCTTTACTTTAAATCTCTCATTGTTTGATCAATCTATATGAACACCCACTCAACATTGGATCCCTATCCTATACCTTTTCTCAGTTATTAAATATTATGTACTTATACTCATATTTATACTTCCTGACTTCTTATAAAAACATGCACCATTGATCTTTCTCTATCTTTAACTGTTTCAAAAATAAAAAAGTATGGGGACCTTTTTAATATGCATTAGTAGCCATTTTTTCAACTGAATAACTTTTATGCTTACTCGCATGATCTCAAATTTGGACCAGATGATCTCCTCACATAGGAGAATACAACTATGTGACATACTATTCCAAAATTATTTTCATGTTTGAGATATATCACCATTAAAAATCCTTCTCAAAATCTTCTGTCGGAGAGCTATCTATGTCAAAATCTGCTTGCGATTCAAACTTTGAGAAAACATAACTTTTGCCACACTTCACTGCATGATTTAACATTTACCATAAATCATCTATGATAAAAACTAAATAAATATATATGATAAATTTTTATTGACACCTTACCACATGTAATAAATAACTCCATCAAAATTCTCACTCAGCTCTTCTTGCCATATTGGAAAAATGGCTATGGGAAAACGATGAATTATGACTCAAAATCCAACTTTGCACCCTCGTATATTTAACCATGATTCATCACAATAATTGAGATATGGGACATATAAACTAAGGAATAATATTATAATAACCATATGACCAACTCCCCTTGACTGATTCCCACATGGCAATGTTGACGCCATCAAACTATCTACTCATATTTTCTACCACTAGACCCAAAGTGTCTAGATGAAAACTATGGACAATCAGATGATTTCCAATTATGTACACAAGCAATAAAACAACAATGGACCTTTTATATTACCCCTTACACACTATAAATACTTCATACTCATCCGTAAACATCTCCATTCTAAAATAGAAGATTAACCAATCATATTTCAAGCATATTAAGACAAGCATATTGCACACTTTGTCATTGTCACATAGACTATCAAGGAACTTCATCCATTCACTAGGATACCTCCATGACATCACCATGACATCCTTTATAATTCTCCAAAAATCTCTTATTTTTTCATTGATGTAAATAACCATCATATATAGCAATATACATCTCACCTTCTCTCTCTTCGAGCATACCTACAACAGGAACTTTCTCCCCCTTTAACACAATTATAATGTTGTAAAATATGATATTAAGGAATCTAAGAGGCCATAAATAGGAGAGTATCATCATATAAATATGATACAACATCCTCCTTACCTTGAGCTTACTTCTTCTTGCCTTCAGAACATCTTTCTTTTTCCATGTCAACTCTCTATTCAACCAACCATAACAACAAATGAAGAAAGAAAACACAAAACATTTAAATATTATGGAACTCAAAAATAAAAATCTTAAAGTTACTCCTAATATTTATAATCCATTTCACATCTTGAGATCTCCACACACCATGAAGAATCACCAGACATGCTTACTAGCCTTCTCACTCATGCTACCATAAGGACCACCAATAGAAATTCATACCACTCACCAAATAGGAAACATTATCTTAAAAAAATTATAACTCACCTTCAAATAAACATACTTTTCTCATTTTGATAAACTAATAAAAAATCACTCTTCTTCAAACTAGGCCTATCTAGCCTCCTTGTAGCCCTACTTGGAACTTGTCAAACCCACAACTTTTTGTAGACACAACTTCAAGACCTAAAACTTCATAATTGGAGCACTCTTATGTGTCCCTTCAATAACATAAATTTTTAACAACAATCTCATCTTCTAAAATATACTTCTTTAATAAACCAACAACCCAATTAGCCCGCCAACTTAACAAAAAAATTAATAATTTTAGAACCAAAAACTTTCAATTATTTATGAATATTGATTTGAACACCCATTTGACCCATTAAAAATATTAAAAATCCTCATATCTCATCTGATAATTCAACCCACTTTTCTATTAGAGCACAAAACCTTAGAATCTCAAAACAAACAGAGTCAACAAACCTCCTTCTAGTCAATGTCCACCTCTAAAATGTTTTGAAAACCTAGAGATAGTCATTACACATTTTTGGACCAAACATTTAGCCTTCACACCTTTGGGAGCCATGACTTATTATAACCAATTTTAGGACTTGCATACTCTTAATCACAAATGGGAAATTCGTGAGCTCTCAAAAATCTTTAATTTGATTTCAACATACCTTCAGATCACAAAACCACCTGGACCAAGCTAGAATAATGTCAATAGACCTTTCTAAACAAAAATATTATCTTGACAACTCAAAAATTCTCCTTTGATGTCTATAAACCTTCAATCTAACCATGCATACTAAGCATATAAAACTCTCATTATGCCAAAAGGACAATTGCATATCATGGCATCAGTCTTGTCAACACCACATCATATCCCCCATCTAGACAAACTTGATCCAACTAAAAAAACTCAACTTTTACAATCTATAACCTACTAAATAACACCACAACAACACTTATTTATTTTCAATAAGTATTAATAGAAGCATATTCACATATGCTCCCCCTCACATTATGCACAACTTTAAGCCATTGAACATCTATGGCATACACAACTACTCCAAAGTCATTACAAGACTTAGCAATATCTAGGACTAGGTCTAGAAGAGAGACCTTCTTCATGATATCCAAGATATGACAACAAATTATCCTCATCCTCCACATCAACCTTGTCTTCATTCTTTCAACATTTAACCAATCAATTTAAGTAATAAATTGACAAGTTCTTACCTTTAGGACCAAAAACCTTTGACACACCTTGAGCACACATGAACAAGATCAATATAGCTTTCTATGCAATAGAAAATCTTGACAACTTATCATCCTTGATCAGACACATGGAAACTTTCATTCCCTACTTGTATAACTCACACACATAACCAAGTCCCAACTAGTATCCACCATGCTTCCTCTTTTAGTAAAGTGTCTCTTTGAAGATTAAAGAGAGACACCCTTTTGACATAGTGAGACTAAGAGTACCAAAATTCTAGACACTACCATATCTCCATATCTTTCTTTGACTTATAATCTTTCTTGACTTTGAAAGGATGCCTAATTTCATTCATTACTTCAGACTTGTCAGCAAATGCAACCAACATAAACTCTTGTTTTCCCTTCATGTCTATTATGGCAAACAAACCATATTTATTATTAGACTAATCTCTCTTGATAGGCTTAAGTTTCCATACTCATTTTTGACCTCTTCTTTGCATACTAGGAGGTACATACACCTCATTTTCCTTTGAGAACCCATTTAACCTATTCTTGTAATATCCAGCAATGTGACCAACTTTATGACATCTAAAAAAACATGATCATTCATACCTTGTGCTTTATGATGACTTTTCATCTCAATTTTTTATTTGGATAGAATAAAAATTATCTTGGAATTCTTGTATCTTCTTCATATCTAATTCCTTCTTTATAGTATTAGGTAGTCCACCTAGATCAAGATTATCCTTCATAGTCTTTGGTATTAACACCATTGATTGACCTCTTGACTGATCTAACTTAAGTATTCTCTAAGACCAATTGTTCCTTCTTCCAAGGCTACATGTGAACTCATTCTTAGAGCTCATATTTATACAATCTCTTTCCCTATTACCATATTGATAGGAAAAATGACAATGGATATGAAAAGAACTAGCATACCTTATTGCAATGGGTTGTCTAACTAGTATTTTTCATTATTCTTGTCCTGATCAGACTTATTTTGATCTTCTTCAAGATTTTTTATCTTGAAAATAAATTTCTCATGCTCATCCCTTAGTGAATCTAGTTTGGTTTCTAATTGAATTCACTCATCCTCTTTAGATCTTATACTTGAAATAACATCCACCAACTAACCTCTACGAACTTGGATAGTCTCTTTATCATGCTTATCTTATTTAGCCATGTCATCCTTTATTCTACATTCTTGCTCTATGAAACTTCCCTCAAGAGAACTAACTTGTGCTTCAAGACCTTTGATAGGATACCTCATCTTATGATTCCTTTTCTTTTTCTCTTTTAGTTCACCAATTGCACTCATGAGCTCAGCTTCTAAATCAACATCTTCCTTGTTGTTATCTTCTATGTTATTATGGAAACCTTCTTCACCATGCATTATGTCCTTCTCTTTTGAACTCAAACATTTCTTGGCATCTACTAGCTGAAATTTGAGATCATTGACAACATTCTCATCCTCTTTGACATTTTTATTCAAAATACATATATGTTCTTCAAGTTCCTTGATCATAACCTTCCACTATTGTTTCTCTTTATTTAATTATTTATCCATCTTTGTACCCACTATTGTTTCCTTGAAGTTATTAAGCTTCCTCCAAAGGACCCACTATGATACCAATTCTTAGAGGTACAATCACCTAAAGGGGGGTGAATCAGTGAGCCCAAATAATCCAAATTCAATTCAATCTTTACAAACATTTAATTAGTTAACACAAGTATTAATGAAGTATACACATCATTCATACCAATGAATAATAGAGACAATGCAAGACCAATCACATAACATATGACATATGTGTGAAACCCTCTTGGGTAATAAAACCCATTCAAACCTATAATTGGATTACTATCCTATAATAACAAGAACTAATTTAGACCAGCTGTAATTGATCAAGGAACTACCATCCCTATTTAGTGAGACTATAATCACATAAAGTGTTGCCACACCTGTCTAGATGAGCTACAACAACAACCAAAATTTTTAGCAAGTTTTACCTTTTAAGTAAGTTTTAGCCACCTTAGATGTTGATCTACGACAACAACACCTATGAACATATCCACCTTTACTCTACTATCTTCAACACCAAATGATGGACCTTTGATAATCATGCTTCATGTTTGTTCATACTCAAACAATAAGAGCATTGTTTTTCCAACAAAATTATGACCAATAGGTCATACAAATTATCCTCAAATTAATCTACTCATTAACTCATCCATAAAGCACTCTACCCCTCCTTCACTCCACTAAGCACACACACAAGCCTCTCTCTAAGTATCTCCCAAATATCTTCCTCAAAGTATCTCTCAAACAACCTCTTGAGCATACTCACCCATTCTACCTCTTATAGGCTTATTAGGTCTAATGCTTATGTGATTACCTTCAACACCTTATTTAGACAAGCATGTCTAATCCTCTTCACTCTCTAATGGTCCTCATAGATATGTAAATTCTATTTCAAAGGTTATTACCTTCACATGACTCCACATTCACACTCCCTCTATCAAGTCTCACTTCACTAGAAATCAACCCTATTGATTTCACTATTTATAGAGCATTCATGATCATCATCAACTTGGTCATATATTAGGCATGCCTTAATCATTAAGACATATTACATGAAAATACATAGCTCAATATAATCTTCATAAGTCACTTATAGCATCTATGGGTCACCCTTAAAAAACTACACCTTTTAAGAAGGTCCTTGTAGCTCTTATATGTTTGGTGGAGACCTATTCACCCATTTAGCACTTCATTGATCAAAACAAAAACATAGGACCACTTTAAAATACATGGATCCACTCCTTATGTCCCCTTTGACATCCTCAAATTATCATATTCATATTTTCTCACCTCTACGTATACTCAAACAACTCAAACAATGCCATGGTGCACACTAACATTATGAACAAACACACAATTAACTTCTTAACCTTTGTTCATAAAATATATCAATTGGTCAAACATCCAAAGACCAAAAAAAACATACTCATGGAGTCTAAAACACTCCCACAGCTAATTCATCATGATACATTAAAATAACATCAAAACAAGCTCAAACATCCTTCTAAGGACACTTGTAGAACACAATTAAACACATAGTCAAATTTGAACCTTCATAACTATGATTTTACACAATTTCATATCTTCAAATCTATATTTATATATGTGCTTTAGAGTCCTCTACAAATGTTTTTTTGACATAAATAGAAAATTAAACTTCTATCAAAATATATGGACAAAATACAGATCTCTATTTTTTCCCTATGCTAAATTCAAATGTTTGAATGCCAACGGTCATGGTAAACCTTTGAACACAATGCCTAAATATTGTGTCCTCTTAGCTTAGATCAAATAGACACCATTGATCTCTTCTGATTATTAATGCATAAACACCAATGCTTAGATGTTAAAATTCAATCATGTTGACCTTATCTCATGCAATCTTTAAATGTTGACTCAACGCACTCTATCAATCTCTATAGATCAGTCAAGTCTTTACTTTAAACCACTCACTTTTCAATTAATCTGTACAAATAGCTACTCACCATTGGATCTTTATCCTATACTTTTTCTTAGTTTTTAAACATCATATACCTATCCTTATCTTGATTCTTCCTAATATCATAAAGCAATGTGCAATGTTGATCTTGCTCGAGCTTTAACTCTTTCAAAAATAACCAAGTATGGGGATACTTTCAATATGCCTAAGTATCCATTTTTGAACATCATTAAATTCTTCTATGCTTACTCTCATGATCTCAAATTTGGAATAGATGATCTCCTCACATAAGAAAATCTAACCATGTGACACACCTTTCCTGAAGCCTTCACATTTGTGAGATCTATCACCATTAAAAATCCTTCTCAAAATCTTCTATCAGAGAGCCAACTATGTCAAAATCTACTTGGGAGGCCAACTTTGAACAAGCATAACTTTTTCCACACTTCAGTGCATGTTTTCAAATTTAGCACAAATAATCTATGCTCAAATCTAAATAAAACCATATGATCATTTTTTATTGACACATTCACATGTGCAAGATATAACACCATAAAAATTCTCACTCGACTTTTCTTGCCACATTACAAAAATGGAAAAATAATGAATTATGATTGAGAATCCAATTTTCTGCCCTCATATCTTTAACCACGATTCATCACATAACTTGAGATCTAGTGCATAATAACTAGGGATTAATGTGATCACAACCATATGACTAACTCCCCTTGATGTCATCAAACTACCTACTCAGATTTTCTACCACTGGACCCAAAACATCTAGATGAAAACTATAGACAACCAGATGAATTTCACTTATTCACATAGGCACTCAAACAACGATGGACCTTTGATAAGATTCCTTGTACATGTTAAATACTTCAT
Organism: Torreya grandis; assembly: GCA_037957365.1. Classification (NCBI taxonomy): domain Eukaryota; kingdom Viridiplantae; phylum Streptophyta; class Pinopsida; order Cupressales; family Taxaceae; genus Torreya; species Torreya grandis. The sequence goes on along the minus strand of JARHVA010008263.1, from coordinate 92,396 downwards.
ACTCATCCCTAAATATATCTAACCAATCCAAAATAGAATATCAAGCAATCACACTTCAAGCATACTAGGACAAGCATATTACACACTTTATGATTATCACATAGACTATCAAAGTACTTCATTTACTCACCAGGACACCTCCATGACATCACCATGACATCATTGATAATTTTCCAACACTATCTACCAATTTTTTTTCCATATGTTTGTGGGTTATATGAACTACTAAATTTTAGATTGGTTTTCATCTCCTTCCATAGAATCCTCCAAAAAGTACATATAAATTTTGTCCCTATTTGATGTAATGTATTTGGGAACACCATAAAATCTAAAATATTTCATTAAAAAATGTTTTGCTACTCTAATGGCATCACTGGTTTTCTTACTTGCAATAAAGTGAACCATATTATAAAACCTATCTACAAAAAAAATTTAATCATTATCTCTTTATGTGTGTGTCAATCCCAACAAAAATTCCATACTTAAAACTAGTAGTGATAGTACAACCCTCTATTTTTCGCATAGCCTTTATCCACATGGTATATCCTACATCTTGAAACATATCTTTCCATATATCTCATCATATTTTGCCAAATTTTCTTCTCCTCCACTAAAATTATTGTCTTAATCTTACTAGAGTGTCCACCCAAACCACCACTATTGACCTCCATTATAATATTGCCTCTTTAAGATCCAATTGGAGTAAAAAATTATTTTCCTTTGAATATATAATCATATTATATAAGTTAATAATCATAAATAATACTTGTCTAACATATTAATGGATTCTTACATTTCCCAACTATCATGGAAAATAATAGATCATTATCATATAATATCATAAAACAAATTTAAATTCAATTACTTTACTAAACATAGTAGTTAATAGTGACACTCTCATGCTCAAAGAATGAACTCCTTGATTTTTTTTACCTAATTTATGTTTCAAAATAAGACTATATCCGTTTAATAAACACACCCAGTTTCCATGCCTACTATTTAACTTCTTTTGAGTGTTACCATACTTCAAATCCTCATGATCTATAAATAGGATAAACTCATTAGGCACCATGTAATGCCTTTAATGTATTAATGTTTCTATAATATCATAATATTTAACAACATGTGCATAATAAATATTTAATACCTTATTAAATTTCTCACTGAAATATGTTATTTGCCTTCCTTATTGACTCAACACAACACCAATTTGCACATGTCAAACATCAAAATCGGCCTAAAATACTTTGTTAATAGTTCTTAATGCTAAAATATGTTTTTTGTAATCTTATTATTCAATAATGAAAATATTTTCATTACTTCCATTACCTCAAAAAAAATCCTCACATGCAATTTGCTATTGGTGCAACAATATTACTAAAATTTTTAAAGAACATTTTATAAAAATATTAACCATAGAAAATCTATACCTTCTTATTATCTTTGTAAAATCTAACCCAATAATTATATTTATGTTTTTTCATCTATTCTAATACTATCTATTAAAACTACAAACCCAAAAAACACTAAACTATTTTGAATAGTCATACATTTACTCAAATTTGTAAAAATATTCTCATTTATTAACAATTTTGATGCCATTCCAAAATTCCTTAGTTTCTCTTATTTATTACTACTAGTTATAAAAATATCATCAAAATAATCTTATACAAACTTACCAATGTAATATTGAAATAGTATGTTCATCACCCTCATATATGTGTTGGGTGTATTATATAATCTAAATGGGATCACCATCTAGTCATATATGTCATCCATTAGTTTGATGATGTGGAGACAAAAATCTCTCACATAAATTCTTAATTCAATACTTGAAACAATAGAGAAGAATGAAGACAAGTCTTGACACACTCACAACACATTCATCATATTATCAATTGAAATTACAATAATCTTCACACTATCACATTGAAATATTTTAAACTACAATACCTCTGATTGCCTAAAGAACTAAGGGAAAATACCAGGAACCACTATGAAAACTAAGAAGCACACTATTCATGGAGAAACACACCATACTTCTACCATGAAGACTATAGATAAGTGGATAAGGTGGTATTACATGGAAATCCACTCCACTTACCCCACTTATACCCATTATAACTAATGACAAACCTTCCTACTTGGAATTTGTCATCCCACCTTCAAGAAGAGTTAAAAATGAGTGGAAAATTCACTTTTTGCATAGTAAGTTTTGTCCCCCACCTTTATAATCCACTAAAGCCTAATGGACCCTCCATTTTCTCCATAATCTTTTATTTAGATGAAATTGTTGCCATATCCACATAGGCAATCATAAATAGTAAAAAATCAGTGAATAGGAATAGTGTCACCTTGTAATAGTGTCAAATAGTGAGCACCATAACACCTCACCAAAAGAAACACATCATAAAGACACTTTACAACTTGGAAGCACATAACTAAGACACGTAAGAAAATTTAATAGTGGTACCACATCATCCTCCTCTGGTTGATGTCAACTCAACTCCTATGAATTACTTTGATGATAACTATATCATTTCACTTTGATAATCTTTTTCAGCTCCCACTCTGTGATCTAAGTGTTGTCTTCTTGTGGCAATCCTTCCCATTATACCAAATACTTTTTGTAGCTCCCTTACCTTGTGTGCACAATGTTCATATCCAAAATTTGTACTATCTTTTCCTCCTTCTTCTTTGGAATTTTTTGTTTCCAATTGATCTCTTTTTCATCCTCTCCTTCATCTACTTCTCCATGAAAATCATACAAATTTGAAACATTGAAAATTGGAGAAATATCAAATTCTTATAGTAAGCTTAGCTCATAGGCATTGTCACTAATCTTATTCACAATCTTGCAAGGCCCAATATTATTATACTTCAACTTATTATATGTTTCTATTGGAAATATCTCTTTCCTCAAATACACCATCACTAGATCTCCTTTTGCAAAAGACTTTGATCTCATCTTAACATTAGCTGCAATCTTACATTTCTCATTACTCATCTGTAAACTCTTTCTCAACTCTACTTGAAATTGTTGTATATGATCTACAAAAGTCTTAGCATCATCACTCACTCTTTCTGTAATTGGTAATTATACCAAATCTGAAACTCCCATTGGATTCTTCCCATAAACCACCTGAAATGGTGATTTCCCTATTGATCTATTCACTCAACTATTATATACAAACTTAGCCTATGGTAAAGCCAAGTCCCACTGCTTAGGCTTCTCTCCAAAAATGCTCCCCAATAAATTTCTTGAGCTTATGTTGACAACATCGATCTATCCATTTATTTATGGATGATATGCATTATTGAACTACAACTTAGTATCCAAATTTTTCCACAATGTTATCCAAAAGTGACTTAGAAACTTAGTATCCCTATATAAAGTAATGGACTTTGGAATACCATGAAATCTCACATCTTTAAAGAACAATTCTTCAACTCTAGTAGCATCACTAGTTTTTCTTACATGTAATGAAATGAACCATTTTGGAAAATATATCCACAACAAAAAAAATGGGATCATTACCTCTCTATGTGTTTGGTAACCCCAACACAAAATCCATATTCAAATCTACCCATGGTTCATTTGGAACTGGTAATGGCATGTACAATCCCACATTATATGCATGTCCCTTAGCCACTTGACATATTTTGAATCTTGAAACATATCTTGCCACATCTCTCTTCATCTTTGGCCAAAATTACTTCTCCTCCACCAAATTTATTGTCTTAGCTTTGCCAAAATGACCAGTTAAACCTCCATTGTGCAACTCTCTTATAATATTATCTCTCAAAGGCCCAACTAGAATGCACAATTGTCTTCCCTTGAAGAGGTAACCATCTTGAATAAGATACTTATCCTGAGTAGTACCTATATCTTTGGTTAATGGATTCATGTTTTTCTCAACTATCTCACAAAAATATGGCTCAGTATTATACAAATCCTTGATAAACTCAAACGTAACTAATTCACTCATAAAATTAGTTATCAACCTAACTCTTCTACTCAAATCATCTTCCACCTAATTCTACTTTCCTAATCTATGTTACAATGCAACATTATATCCCCACAAGAAAGATACCCACTTTGCATGTCTACTACTCAACTTATTTTTTATATTCACATACTTTAAATGTCTATGATCAATGTACAAAATAAAATCCTTAGAGACCAAATAATGCCTCAAATGTCTTAGTGCCTGAATAATTTCATAAAACTCAACATCATAGGTAAAATATTTCTTTCTTAACTCATTCAATTTCTCACTAAAATATGCCATGGGCTTTCCTTCTTGACTTAACACAACTCCAATTCTCACATGTGAAGCATCACAATCCACTTCAAACACTTTTTCAAAATCAGGCAAGGCCAAAATTGGCTTTACTGTAATCTTTCTTTTTAAGAACTCAAAACTCATTGTTGCTTCTCTTGTCCACATAAACTCTTTATTTTATGAAATTCATTATTTGTGTAACAATACTACTAAAATTATTAATGAACTTTATATAAAAAAGTAATCAAACCATGGAAGATTTTTATCTCTATGATTCTCTTTGTAATAGGCCACTGAAGAGTTACCTTCACCTTCTCTTCATCCATTCTAACACCATCTACTAAAATTACAAATTGCAAAAATACCAAACTTTCTTTCATAAGCATGCACTTCTTCAAATTCAAATAGAGTTTCTCCTTTTTCAACAACTCTAACAAAATTCTCAAATGTTCCAAGTGTTTCTCTTTAGATTTATTGAATATCAAAATATCATCAAAATAAACCACCACAAACTTACCAATGTAATCTCATAGCAATATATTCATCACTTTCATAAATGTGCTTGGTGTATTAGATAACCTAAATGGCATCACTAAAAATTCATATAGTCCATCTCTAGTCTTAAAAGTTGTCTTCCATTCATCTCCTTCATGAATCTAGATCTAATAGTAGCCACTCATTAGATCAATCTTTGTGAAATACTTTGATCTTGTAATAACATCCATTATGTTATCTAAGCTAGGTATAGAAAATCTATAGCGAGTAGTAATTTTGTTGATGGCTCTAGTTTCCACACACATTCTACATCATTCATCTTTCCTTGGATTCAATATTTATAGTGTCGAACATGGACTCATGCTCTCCATTACTACACACTTTCTCACCAACTCAGTATCTTGCTTGTTCACTTTTGCATGCTCTATTGGGCTCATTCTATATTTTGTTTGATTGGGTAGAGATGATCCTGGGATTAAATCAATGTGATGTTGAATGTCCCTCTTTGGTGGTAAACCATCTAGTATCTCATTAGGAATGATATTTGTATATGATTTCAAAACTTATACTTCTTCTAGAATTTACATCATATCTTCACCTTCATGCCTTACATCTAGTGCATAACAATAACCAACAATTTTCATGTCATTAGAAAATTCTTTAATAGCTAATAAATTTTCCTCTTTTATCTCTTCATTAAGAGGAAAAAATATCACCTTTTTATAATTTTTCATAAATAAATATATATTATTTTCTCCATCATGGATAACCTTCATATAAAATTACCATGGCCTCTTTGGCAAAACATGGCATGCATCCATGGGAAATACATCACACCAAAATTCATCTCTATAACTTTTTCCTATGGAAAAATTCACTAAACATATTTTATCAACCATAACTTCATTCCCTTTATTAAACCATGAAATTTTATAAGCACTAGGATGTTTCTCACAATACAATCCTAACTTTTCTACCATTTCTTTTGAAACCATATTTTCACAACTACCACCATTAGTAATAACATTGCATACCTTTCCACCCAAATTATACCTTATTTATAAATATTAGACCTTAGCCATGCATTACCTTCTTTGTTTTTATCTAATTCTTGTCTTGGAGTTAACACGATCCTACTCATTATAAGATTATCTCACACATCTGCTACTACTACTTCAATAGCTAGATCTTCAGTCTCAGCTTCAACCAAGTTCACCCATGGATGGTACTCTTGTCTTATTTCTTGTCTTTGAGGACATTAATTGGCATTTTATCCTTCTTCTCCACATATATAATAAACAATAGCTCTAGGTTGGTTAGGAAACCAACTTCTTGCTCACCATAACCTGCCCTCTTTGGAATCCTTTTCCTCTTTGATGATATTTGAAGCCTTGTCTATCATCTGATCTCTTTTCTATATCTTATGATGATTCTCCCCTTATAGGGTTAAATCCACCTATAGTGGTGTTGAAACCACCTCTTCGTCTTATTTGCATGGATTGGCCTCTTATTCGACCAAATGTCCTTCTAGTATCTTGTCTATTCTATTTATTTTCTGATTTCAAGGCTAATTGATAAGCCTCTTCCATGTTTATTGCTCTATGCATTTGAATATCATCTTTAACATAATATTTCAATCCATAGAGGGATTTAGAGTATTCTAATGGAAGAAACTTCTCTCCAAGATTCTTCTCCATCTTGCTCCAAGTATTTATTCTTGGTTTGTTCTTTCTTGACCTCTCCTTCTGAAAATGATCCCACCAGATCATTACATGACCTTTCAACTTGGTACATGAAAAATTAATTTTATTCTATTTAAACAATGTTATCCATTCAAATAACTTATCAATGCTATTCAACTAATCAACCAGCTCTTCTAGTTGTAAACTTCCCCCATAGTCAGAAACATCAATTTTTACTCCATGATTTCTTCCTTCCAAAGCTCTGACCATTCTCTCTTTAACTGATAGTGGTTTTTCCCTTGGAATCAATTATTATTCATTATATTCATCATTAATTTTTTATCCTTTTGTGTCTTCACCTCTTTGCCTTCTTCTCATGTTTTTGAACATTGTGGGTATATGTGACATTTCTCTCCTCATCTCTTGCATATCTCAGTTCATTTGAGCCAATCCTCTTCCTACTTGTCTTCTTGGCATACCAAAAAAATGAAATTAAGTAAAACACCAATCCTCTCCTTCCTAGGATTATGCTTTCTCTAATACCACTTTTTGTGGAGATAAAAATATCACATAAAAATTCTCAATTCAATGACTGAAACAAGAGACAAGAATGAAGACAACTCCTGACACACTCATAACACATTCATCATATTATCAATTGAAATTATAATAATCTTCACACTATCAATTTTAAATCCTTCAACTTAAAATACCTTTTATTTCCTAAATAACTAATTAAAAATACCATGAACCACTATGAAAACTAAGAGGGATTATCCATCCTTTAAAAAAAACACAAAAGCTAAAAACACACTATTCATGGAGAATAATGCCATAATTACACCATGAATACTAAATATAAGTGGATAAGGTTCTATGAAATTTAAATCCACTACACTTACCCCACTTAGACCAATTATCACTAAGTACAAACCTCCCCACTAGGAATTTGGCATCCCACCTTCAAGAAGAGTTAAAAATGAGTGGAGAATTCACTATTTGCATAGTAAATGTTATTCCCCACCTTTATAATCCACTAAATATTAATTGAACCTCCATTTTATCCATGATATTTTTTGTTTAGATGAAATTTGTTCCATATCCACATTGGCAAGCATAAATAGTAAAAAATTGGTGAATACGAATAGTGTCACCTTGGAATAGTGTCAAATAGTGACCACCATGACACCTTACCAAAAGAAACACATCATCAAAACACATTACAACTTGGAAACACATCACTAAGAAACATAATAAATTTTAATAGTGTTGTGACATCATTTTAATGTTTTTTCATTCATCTCATTCATGAATTTTAATCTCATAGTATTGAGTCCTTAGATCAATATTAGTAAAGTATTTTTCCTCTGATGACATACATTATATCATCTAATCAAGGTATGATAAATCTCTATGAAATGGTAATTTTATTTATTGATCTATTATCCACACATATCCTCCATGACAAATATAAATTTTGAGTTAGGAATATTGGTGTTCTATATGGACTCATTATCTCCGTTACTACACCCTTTCTTACCAATTTAGTAGCCCTTTTATAAAATTTAACATGTTTTATTGGATTCATCCTATAAGTCACTTTATTGGGAAGATATGATCCTATAATAAAATCAATTTGATGTTCAATGTCTCTCATTAGAGGTAAACTATTTGGTAACTCATCAGATATAACATTTGTTTATTGTTTCAACACTTCTACTTCTTTTGATAGTATTTGCATTGCTTATGAGTTTTATTTATTTTTTATTTATGCATAAAAAATTATCATCTTCATATCTTTGATAAAATATTTGATTTACAACATGTTCTCTACTTTCCCTTCTTAGTTATGAGGTAACAAAACTACCTTTGTAAAAACTTTTCAAAAATTATATGCAATCTTTACTCCATCATGAATTATCTTTCCAACAACACATGGCATGCATTCATTAGAATAACATCACACCATAATTTATTTATGTATTTTTTTCCTATATAAAACTTCATTAAACACATTTTACCTACTATAACTTACTTTCCTTTCTTAAACCATGAAATCTGATAAGGATAAGGACTCTTATCACATTTCAGTCCTAGGTTTTCTACCATTTATTTAGAAACCATATTTTCATAACTACCACAATAAATAATTACTTAAAATATATTACCTTCTAATGTCAACATTTTGATAAAATTGTTTATCTACAAACATGCATCACCACCTTCTTTATTATGTACCTATTCTATCTTTGGATAAATTATTGTTTTGCTTATCGTGATATTTTTTCCAATGTCTATTATTGTAACTTATTTATTTTTGTCTTATTTAAACCTCAACTAAATTCAATTTATTATATTCATCTTACCTTAGTTCTTGTTCATGATAGTTCAGACACTCAAACTCTTTGTGTCATTCTTATCTACATATGTGATAAATATAAGATTTGTGTTGATTTGCAAACCAGCCTCTAACACCACAATAGCCTTGTATTATCTGAAATTATCATCCTCCTTCTTGATATTAAATCCCTTTTATATTATATTCTTATATTTTTTCACCATGGGGAGATCCTCTTCTAGTGAAAGCCAACCTTATATCCTTACTGGAGTTGAGTGTCCTCTTCCTATCCCAATTGATATTCTAAAAGTCTTCCTATTTCATTTTCATTCTATCTTCAAATCTAATTGATAATCATCATCCATTAAAATTATTATATGCATTCTCAATTAATCTTGAATATAAAACTTCAAACCCTTTATTTAGAATATGACCATCTAATTTTATGTTTCATCATGATAAACTCATATGGAAGGCTTGTAAAACACATTTATATAATGTTGTATACTATGATCCTTTTGCCTTAAATTTTATATTCTTATGTGTAGAGTTTGTGCATAATCCACATGAATAAATTTCTCCCTCATCTTATTATCCATCTTATTCCACATGTTCATATTCTCTGTATCCGTTATTTGCCTCCATTTATTAAAATGATCCCATTAAATAATTACATTAACCTTCAATTTCATTCATGAAAACATTACTTTCATATCTTCTATTAGAGTTTTACATTCAAAATAATTATCAATGATGTTTATCCAATATATTAAATCCTCTAGTTTTAGAATACCTCCATAATATGTAATGTCAATCTTGATGTCTTCATTCCTTCCCTCTAAAGATATAACCATAATCTCTTCCATTGATGGTGTGGTCCCCAAACCACTCCACCACAAAACCAAAATTTTGTTTTGTTAAAATATCTATATCATATTATATAGTGTAAATTTTTTCCTCTTAGTAAATAATAACTTTAAATCACCCCTAGTCAGCTAGTGAATTAAATTTAACTAATAAATTAATTTACCCTTATAAAAAAACAATAATCTATGGTAAAAATAATTAAACTCCCTATTAAAACTCTTAAGCTAA